>CALNHX010006290.1:0-91999 GCA_940337035.1 Agriotes lineatus
ACAAATGCACGCTTAGGCGCATTGAACAGGCGAATTGAACACATCGCTTTGAGAAGGTAGGCGGTGAAAAGAAATTGCTATTGTTTTATTGTCAAACTAACTGAGTAAATCCCTACGTATTGTTATTTTTATGTCAAGTAGCACGAAATGGGTGATAATTATTCTAATGATGAAAAAATGGATATGTTACGAGGGTACATCAGATGTAATGACAATAATAGAGAAGCTTGTGCGATGTATCAAGCGATGTTTCCAGATAGGATACATCCACACCATCGTACTTTTACAAGGCTCGAAAGTAATTTACGAATAAATGGCTGCTTTTAATGATCAGGTATGAAGAGCTAGAAATTGACGTACTAAAATATCTTTACAGCATTTACGCTGTTTCTGTTGGGTTCAATTTTCGTCAAGGGTAAAGCCTGAACTATGTGCAAATTGTTACTTACATCTGTATCTCAGTAAAAGCAAAAATAAAAATATTGCCATTGATAGGACTCGAAATTCAGCGCCTACGAACGAGCCGGCGGATTCGTTTCATTGTTGGGCGGTAGCTCTTGTAAAGCGGGCGTTCGCTCTCTGAACCACCGGGACGCTTCGAATTCCTTTAATGCATCTATATTTAACATAGCACACTTATTCGTTGCTCCTTTTTGTCTCATACAACACATCCTATATCTGTTGGGTCCCATGTTTGATACGAATATTATTACTTTTATCTATTTCTAAGTTAACGCAAAAAAGAGAATTATATTTTAAGGTGCTCATCCTTCTTCAGTTAAATAGAGGTAATAGAAGTGATATGGAACAAAAAGGTAATTTTTTACTTTTTTAGTTAAAATGCGTGTTAAGAATGGGGAGATGATGTTTGTTTTGAATAAGTAGTAACTTTATCTGTATTTCTTTATTACAAAAATATGAATTGACTGTTAAAACTACCACTTACTATAGGGGTAATCGGATGGGCCTTACTCAGCTTTAAAATTTATGGACATAAACAACATTTATATACCTAAACAGTTTACCTGTACTTTTGATTTCACGACACGACGATAAGTGCTGTTGGAAACTAAGGTAATACAAGAAGCAACTTTATAACAACAATGTGCCTATCTTTCGATAATTTAAGGTAGAAATATTGATTGTTTTGGTGATGATGCAGTTTTTAAAATTGCAATTTTTACTACCAAACGTCTCTTCTCAGCTTCAGTCTAGCTTTCTGTAAAAGCATTAATTTCAATGCGAATTGAAATATGTGTACAAAACGAAATATTGCAACATTTTTCATCTGTAAGTATATAATAAACTTATTACCGACAATAACTGCGACGAGATGTGTAAAGGAAGGACTAGTGATCTAGTGAGAGTGCTTTCTGTCTGGAGGTAACTCCCGGGGTACACAAACTGTATACATTTTAATGTGCTATTACCAATTATGATTAATATCATACTTGGACCGCATAGAAGTATTTTCTACTCGAAGTAGTCGCATTAAGATCAACTTATTTTAACAACACTGAATTTTATTTCTTTTTGCTTGAGTTAAAATTTTTCGGAATCTTCTTGCATACGAGTAAACTTTATTGAATTTCCAAATTTGGAGGAAATGTATGATTTCAAGCTCGAGGGATGACCAATAGCGACCCTTGCATTTGCGTATAAGTAGATGTAAGTAAACACAGATGTTTTATTAACTCCTGAATCGAATTTTACTTGTAAACAGGAGCAAATGTTAAATGAGAGCTAGTATAAATATCTACTGGGGAAATGTGATGGATGTGTACAACAAGAACGTGCAAAGCAACTCATTATGCTATCGACCCCAACAGAGTTTTTTTTACAAAACACTGAAAATCACGATCACAAAGTCAGTAGCAGTATATCTGACATTTGTGCGTCAAAGGGTAAACAATAGATTGAAGAGAAGAGCATCAAAATAGCCAAGTGAGAGTGAAGTCAGTCATTTTGGAGCTGCGAGTATTCTCCCCGCCTACTTGCTTTTTATAGATTCGGCCGGACAGTGACACGAATTTTGGCTTTTGATTCTCAGAACGGCTGTTTCCTTCCTGACGCCGTGATGGTGACTTTGGTTTAGCGTCTTTAAAAATTGTCCGATGGTTTTTGCGGGCATGCAAGTAGGGTTTTTGGTTTTTGACCCTTGCCGAATGTGCGGACGATGCATCCCTGGCAGTTGAATTAAAAGCAATTTTCTCACGCCGGTTTGGGAGATCAAAAGCGCTCCACCAATCGTTATCTACACGTGGCCCAAATTCATCTGGGCACTCAGTCCGGAGGCACTGAAAATCGTAGGTTTGGAGCTTCTCGAAAATTACAATCCTCGCCATTGAACACGTCAGTCTCGACCGGTTTGAATTTAACACCTGCAATTCCGACTTGGCGGCCTATCGCTCCCATGATCTGAGCCAGTTTCGTGAGCTCCCGTAGCCGGCAGAAGAAGCTCAACAAGAAAACCAGAATCAGGTTTTAAATTAAGATATTGGATGCTGCGAACAGTGAATCGGTGCAGAAGTTTTACCCCATTGCTACCGGATTCAGTTAGAATTTCGGCTCCGGCCGCTATATATAGTTTCACGGCACGAGCTGCGTACCTGAGTGATGATTTTTCAACCACGAAGCCGATGCTGATCGCCACCGCATTTGTTTTAAGCTGTTGTAGTTTGTATTTGTACCTCTGTTTAGTCTGTTTTACAAGATATTGTTCTCGCAAGCTGAGTTTGTTGAGGTGCACCATAAATTGGCCAATAATTACCTGAAATTTGCAGTAAATGCCATTTTAATTTGTGATTATATACTGTAATATTAGCTTTTTGGTGTTATTATTTGTTACTGCTACCTGTGCGTGATTTGAGCATTTATTTCAGGAAATTATGTGCTACTTGAGTTGGCGAATTTTCAGTTAAATACCTGGATACACTTACCGTTAATTGGTAAATATTCGTTGGTACCCTTTTAGCTTTTAATCATTTGTTAGTACTTGAAGAACTGCACACCGTCTTCCTGGACTAGCCGGTTGACAATTGTATCCAAGTAGTCATAAAGTTTGTTTTCTTTGAGAGAATTAGCCGATGCATCGATTTGAAGCTAACAATAGACAGCTTATATTGGAAATAATATTGGTTCTGATAAACGGTAAACCACCCCAGTTACAAAAATATGTGGATGAAGTGCATCCTTTTTTGTCTGCAATTGTGAGAAGTCAAAACAATAAAATGCGAAGACGTTTCGGTGATAAACAATAATAATTTCCACATCGTAGTATTCTATGTCAAAAGTAACACCATTCATGTGTGAAAGAGAAGAGAATACGTCTATTAAAGATTATAATTTTCTTTCCCATTCAGACGGTTTTCCATGCAGTACTGTATTTGCCCAAATTGCATTCAAAATCGGAAACATGCAATAGAATCAACAACTCTCAACATAAAAATTGTGCGAATAAATTTAACTTTTTTAATAAAACTAAAAAACGCAAATATTAAGTATGGTGAATCAAATTAACAAAGCTCACTTGAAACTCGCTTTTAAAAAATCACGAATGCATGCAAATAATCGTTGGGTATTCTATTATTTGCAATATTATTTCACAACTTGGTGATAATAAAAATGAAAAAAGTGGGAATCATAGAAACTTCTTAGAACTGAAAAATATCATACCCAGATACAACTCAGGCAGTCGCTAATAATACAAAAAAATCGAATATCCAAACCAAAACCTGTTCAAAATGTAGTTCATTATTTTGAGAACCATATCAGATCTGAACTTCAATAATTCTGATTTTACTTTTGTTTCATGGCGTGTGTAATGCAACAAACCTTTCAACAAAATTGTTGTCTTAAAGCTACATACACATCGATATTGTTTATTAAAAAATGATTGGCGTAACGCCCCCAGTTTTATTTAGTTAAATAAAATGCTGAATCAGATTCATTTACATCAAAGACTTAGCCCTATGCATTGTGGATATTCAAGCAAAAGCACGGTAGCCAAACATATGAGGGTTGCAAAGGTGATGATCGGTCCTCACGCATACATAAACCGGGTACAATTTTTCTATTTGAATGCGTGATTTACTTCAATATAGGATGCATGTCTTGTCTTATAAATGAACTTTGTTTAAGTAATCGTTTTATATTTTAGTAACACAGTAATACCTGCAGAAATTTGAGGAGGTAGTTTAGTATACCTAACAAAAAAACATATTGATAACGGACGTTGTGTATACCGTGCCAATCTGCCAATGTCATACCAGTTGGCAAAGACTTCCCTATTTTGAGTTTTCTTTGAACTACGTTGTGTTCAATTTGTCTGGGACGAGTATGCTTTCTGATACTCTAAATATTGTTTTTGTATGTGAACAGCTCTAAAATGCAAAGAGTGAGTTACGCAGCGCCATCTATACGGCTCGTATATAAGTAAAACTCAGAAGCACTTCACTGACAACGCAATAATTAACGCCTTACATATATGCAACACACAACTCATAACAATGGCTACTTATTTTAATGTTCCAATTTGACATCTACAACTACTCAAAAAATATATATAACTTAACAGGATGACTTTCTATAATTGTGCTATACTTATACACGTCCGCAACTTATAATTGAAAGCGTATTATACAGAGTGTTTCGAAATTGCACGGCACTATTTTAGAGATGTGTTCTCCAGCAGAAAATAAACAATAGCTATTTATGCAACAAGTGCTAAAAGTCGACTTTTATGCGCGAGACATGAAAATTATGAAACGAAGCCGAAGGCTGAGTTTCATAACATGTCTCGCGCATAAACGACTTTTAGCACGCGTTGCATACAATATTTTATCTACGACCTTAATTTTACCGTTATTAATCCATAAATATCGATTTAAGAAAGGTTCGCATCTGCGACGTTTTTAATTTATGTCATAATGAATAGTAGGCCTGCGCCGCGGTGGCGATTGTTTGGCCACGCCCGCGCTGTCAAGGTGAGTTACGAAATGTAATTATTGATACTCCACACATGACTGTATTCATTACATAACGCTTTAATTATTTCAAAAACGCTTTACCTGTAACGCAAGAAGTAACTAGAATAGCTTTACAACTTCACTTGCAGTTAGAAATTGTAGTTTTGAACCTCGCTTCACTTTTAGCACATGTGCTAAAAGTAAACAGCTGATTTCTTTAAACACGGTAAACTATAAAACGTCACTTTTAGTGAAACAAGCTAGCGCTAAAAGGCCTACTTTTAGTAGTGGTCGTAGATAATAGCTATTTATGCAACAAGTGCTAAAAGTCGACGTTTATGCACGAGACATGAAAATTATGAAACGAAGCCGAAGGCTGAGTTTCATAACATGTCTCGTGCATAAACGACTTTTAGCACGCGTTGCATACAATATTTTTGTTATGTTAACGTATCGTAATTAAAGACCGGCGTACTTTTACTCAAGGCTTTATTGCTGCATCTTCAGGCCTACACAGTCGGTTACAAACTGAGGTCTTTACCCTATTGGGGTTGTCTGCCCCAAAGACCACATGGTCCAGGTAGTCAGTCCCTGACCTTTAAGAGCCTAACGGAACATCCCCCTTTTTATATTAAATATAGCAAACTAGTGTAGTACCCAGTCTTAAAGTTACTTAATCTAGTCTACCACATAAGGTCTTAAAGTTAGCAAATCTATCTACTATACAAAGTTGCTAATCTACTATACAAAGTGCTAATCTACTGTACAAAGTCTTTCAGCCACTTTGGCCTGCCTGCTCCGCGTTTATGTCTCTGAGCGTGCTCACCGTCACTTTTGATCGATTTTTTGTCGCACTGAACAATACCTTGTTGCGCATAACTTTTACTTGTTTGTTGCTCGCACTGTACACTACCTTGTTCCGCACTTTGACTATTGGCGTCATTTTGCTCACTTGCACTTTCCTCACCACCCGTCACTGATGTGTTTGTGCCTTCTCTTTCTGGGTCCGAATTCGGTGCTGGGACGAGATGGAATCGGTTTCTTCTGTATCTTCCTTTTGCCGTCTCGATTTCGTAGGATCGTGGTTCTTCTAACTTCCTACTCACTTTCCCATAGCTTTGAAGGTCCTTCACCCAGACCGAATCGTCTAAGTTGAGCTTGGGCAACTCGCTGGTCCTGTGGCGTTTATTGTACCTTTGTGATTGTTTTTCTTTCTTTCTCTCTTCCTTTTCTTTGAACGAACTTGTCTCCACCGTTTCGTTCAGCTTACTTGATAAGAGAGGAAGAAAGGACCTCAGCTTCCGGTTCATCAGTAGTTCTGCCGGGCTGAATCCACTCTCTAAAGGTGTACATCTATAGGCTAACAGCCCAACATAAATGTCTTCATTTTTTGTTAGAAGAGATTTGGCAACTTTAACCGCCGCCTCTACAGCTCCATTGGATTGTGCAAAATAGGGACTAGACGTCACATGTTTGAAATCGTAATCACGTGCAAACTGTTTGAATTCTGCCCTAAATTGCGGACCATTGTCCGTCCTTACCAATTCTGGAATACCGTATCTCGCGAAACATTCTTTCAATTTTCCGACAATTACTTTTTCAGATAAATTGTTCTGAAGTGTATAAATTTCAAAAAATCTTGAATAATAATCGGTTACAATTAAATACCACACAGAGGATTTGAAAAGATCCGCGGCTACTTTTTGCCATGGGCGCTGCGGTAAATCATCTTTAATGAATGGTTCCCTGTGGTTGGTTCTGTGTTCCAAGCAATTTTTACAATTTCTAATGAAGTTTTCGATTTGTGTAGACAACCCTATCCACCACACCGACATCTTCGCCCGTTCGCGACATTTTACTATTCCCTGATGTCCTCTGTGTATTTTTTCTAAACAACACTCTTGTAGAGCTGCTGGAATAACAATTCGTGAACCTTTCAATACGAGATTTTCGTTAACCGAAATGTCCGATCTATATTGATAATACGGCATTAATTCGGTGGGAATTTTACTCTTATCGGGCCAACTCGATGTAGCAAATTCGCGTAACTTTTTGCAAATCGCGTCCTTCATTTGTTCATTTCGAATTACTCCCAAGAAATTTTCAGTTGCCGGCAGAGAATTTATGACGCACCGGACGTATGCCTCCGTTTCTTCGGCCAGTTCTTCCCCAACTTGACAGTTATCTTTTATTGGGCTTCGCGATAATGCGTCGGCTACAATAAGATCTTTCCCTGGCGTATATAAAATTTTATAATCGTACCGCATTAGACGCATCCTAAACCGTTGTAGGCGCGGCGACAATTCGTCTAGCTGTTTTGTCTGCAATATTTGTAAAAGCGGCTTATGGTCGGTCTCTAAAGTGAACTGAAGGCCTGTTACAAATTCCTTGAATTTTTCCGAAGCCCAAGTAAGGGCAAGAGCTTCTCGTTCAATTTGAGCGTACCGCCGCTCTGTGGATGTCAATGTCCGCGATGCGTAAGCAACTATTTCGCGACCATCTCCGGCTACCTGCATTAGAACACAGCCCAACCCGTAGGATGATGCATCCGCGCTAATTATGATCGGCTTTGTCGAATCGAAAAATGCCAAAGTGCCTTCGCGCTGCAACGACCTTTTTACTTTATCAAAGGCGATGTCTTGGAGTTTTCCCCACGTAAACTCTACATTGTCTTTTAAAAGAGCCGTCAACGGTTCCAAAATTTCCGCCCTGTTTTGGATAAATCTACCTGCGAAATTTATCATACCTAACAGTCGCAACAATTCTGTTTTGTTTGTCGGCGCTGGAAATTCCGTTATTGCTTTTACCCGGTCTGGACAAACCGAAATTCCTTTTTTGCTAATAACGTGTCCCAAAAATTCCGCTTTTTCCACTGCAAATTTACATTTGTCTTTGTTTAGCGTAATTCCCTCTGCACTGATTCGCGATAGAACTGTTCGAAGGATTTCGTCGTGTTCCTCAATAGTTTCCGCATAAATTAGAACGTCATCGGTGTGATTTACAACTCCTTTAATGCCGCTTAGGATTTTCGCGAATTGCATCGAAAAATATTCAGGCGCGCATGAAATCCCGAATGGCAATCTTTTAAATAAGAATCTCCCGAAAGGCGTGATAAACGTGGTTAGAGCTTGAGAACTTTTTGCTAATTTAATTTGATAGAACCCCGACGTTGTATCAATCTTTGAGAAGTAGCTTGCGCCCTTCACTTTAGCTAATGTTGACTCAACTTTTGATATGGGAAAATGCGCTCTAAGAACGCTTTTGTTTAATTCGGTATAGTCTACGCATAACCGGACTTGATTTCCCTTATTAACCACTCTCCGGGCGTAGAGAAGTCGAATCTTCCCGGGGCTTCCACATTTAATCCGAAATGAGTTGAACCGTCCGCCATCGTGATTTAGCTATCACTCGGATTTTCACTGCTACCTGATTTTTGCAATTACACTGATTTTACTACCGCGTACTTTACCGCTGCCACCATGTTATGTTAACGTATCGTAATTAAAGACCGGCGTACTTTTACTCAAGGCTTTATTGCTGCATCTTCAGGCCTGCACAGTCGGTTACAAACTGAGGTCTTTACCCTATTGGGGTTGTCTGCCCCAAAGACCACATGGTCCAGGTAGTCAGTCCCTGACCTTTAAGAGCCTAACGGAACACTAAAGTAGCTTATTATTTGATAGATAGAATTTTGTTCTAAATCTATATAATGAAGAATAGAAAATAATAATGAATGAATTAATGTATCAAAGGCTTTACTAAAATCAAGTAATATCAACAAGGAGAGTTTGCCATAATCTGTAGCTTTCAATATGTCATCAGTAACATTTAATAAAGAGGTTGTGCAGCTGTGTTCAGGTTTGAACCCAGATTGAAATTCCGGAATTAGGTTATAGTGTATGAGATGTTCTTGCAGCTGTTCATGTAAAATATTTTCAAAAACTTTGAAAGAACTGGCAAGATGCTAATAGGACGGAGGTCCTTATATGTTTTGGGTTCACTACATTTTGGCAATGGAATTATTACAGCCTGTTTCCAGACATCGGAAAAAACATTCTCAGTAATACAGCAGTTTATAATATGAGTAATATATTGGACTATTATTGGACAACACAGCTTAATCATATGAGTATTGACACCATCAAGACCAAAAGATTTAGATTGCAAGTTATTTAATATTTTAAATATAACACCAGCATCAACTGTACGGAAACGAAATAGGAGATCCATATTTACAGTATTAGAATTGTAAAAATTATTAAATCCAGATCGTACGTCTGTTGCGGTATACTGTCAATGAAATATTTATGTATTTCATCTGGTTTATTTAAGTGAAGAGGAATGTTGTTATTGTTTGAGTTCAAAAGTTGCAAAATTTTCAAATTATTCCAAAAAGATTTTGTATTACTGTTACGTAGTTTATGCTCAAAATAGGCTTTTTTCTCATTGCATGATGCTGTAGAAGTAAAATTTCGCAAGGTTTTATAGTAATGCCAATGGTTAACATTTTTGGTTTTTCTAAATTTTGATTTAGCTTTATTCCGTAGTTTCATAAGTAATTTTATATTATCTGTAACCCACGGTAGATGTGGTCTAGTAATTTTACTAGTAGCTGTGGGCGCGTGATTATTAAAGAGCTGAAGCAAAACAGAATTTAAATAGTTAACCTTATCATTAATATTGTCCATAAAAAATATTCTATGCAATGGCAATGATTCTAAGTCTTGTATGAAATGATTATGGTCAAAGAATTTCTATGAGCGATAAAAACTTAATCATTGTCTTGATATTTCCCTTACACACCAGCCACAAGCTGCAGTCGTTGGATAGGTCTGACTTTGCCCACTTCACAGTCTGTTATAATAAATCTAACAAGGACTGGATGCTCATCAGCCATCCCAGAGAGCCCATTTCTATTTATGATGTAAAAGCACTGTTGGGAAAAGCGTATTCTTTGGCATTCACTCCAAATATCATAACTGTGAGATTCAGGGTTCCTGGCATCTGGTCGTTTAATGCAGAAATGTTCAAAAACAACATTCTTTCTTGCGGAGATGATAAATTGCTAGATGTATCTACGGAGAAGCAAAATATTCCATTGAAAACATGATTTCCAATATTGTTAAGAACTGATTTTCCTAACTTTTCTAATATTATATCAGCTAAAATTAATTTATGTTCTTCAAACAGTCACTTTCAAATATTGGATTTAGTAAAATTTGGGAAATTGTATATAGAGGTGCCAAGAAAGTATGTAAAATGAGCACTATATTAACAATAATTTCTGTTATAGCATAAATCAGACATATAAATGGTTTAGAAGGGTACCTATCTTAAAGAGCCATTATCATGTAGATATCTTTATAGATTTTTGTAGGAGTTGATATGTCTGCAAGGCATTTTGTTACAACCGTTGATTAATTCTTCTACTGTCTGACTACATATCCAGCCATCCAAGCAACAGAAGCTGATTCATGGTTTACTGTCAGGTTTTGTTGTAATAGTGATTTAATGTTATCTATTAGAAGTTGTGAATTAAGCATGTTGTTTAAAATACTTGGTACGTCGATATCAACGTTTTCATTGCTACTAGATATTTCTCTTTTAGCATGCTTCAGAAGGACATTTGCACAAATTTGGCTTGGATCTTTCTTATTTGTAACATTGGCATAATTGGGAGCTATAATTATACCTTCTTCTTTGTGTAGACTTTGCCCTTGTTTCCGTGGCGTACGTCATAACTGGTCTGTTACGCCATATAACATTTCTTAGACAGCCTGATACTATCGCTGCTCTATTGGTTTGTTGTAAGACCTCTTTATGAAGAGAGCCATAGCTTGAAATGTTAACACCTTGACAATCAAGTGACATTACTTGTTCTGCTGGATTGTTATCGACAACTAGTTTGGATCTCATTGCTTCCTTTGATATTGTTAGGCATTCTGTTTTGTTTATAGAGATGAACATATTGTATTTTTTGACTTCTTTTGTAAAGTTGTATAGTAGGTGTTGTAGTCCGTCTTCATCTTCTGATATTAACACCACATCGTGGTCTGCATAGCAGATAATTTTTATCTCTTTGTTCCCCATTCGATATCCAGTTCCAAATCTTTTTGTATTGTCTGTAATTTTATTCATAATCAGATTAAACAGAGCCGAACCGAAAAAAAGTAATAGACACAGAAGGGTTTGCTATGTGGATGTAAATGAAGCGTAGATTTCAATTAAGCTAGTCAGTGAAATTGGTGAAGAATCGTAAAAGGTAGAGAAAGCTGGAATAAAATAACAATACATTGCGAAAGAGCAATTTTGAAAAGCAGGCAGCAGGACATGAAAAAGCAATTTGAAAAGCAAGCAGCAGGACATCGAAGAAGCAAATAAGAAGTAGTGAACTCTATAAATAATCAGTGCATTTAACGTTAGTGAAAAGCAGAGCAATTAATAAAACGTGTATGTGTGTGGCGCAAAGAAACAATTTAGATTAAGAAAAAGACAATATTTTGGTTTGTAAGAAATTTGAAAAAGTAAAATTATGTACTCAAACTTATTTCTAATATGTACTAAAGTTTATCAAAACTTATTTCCGTTAGCATTGTAACTATAGCAACGAGATTTGTTTTTGTTTTAAAGATAACGGAAAATAAGGAGAACAAAATAATAATTATAAAGCTTGACATTGTGAAATTTGTGCTCCATTTTAACTAAAGTTTTAATATAATAAATGAGCATTTTGAAACCTGAAAAGTATGTTATTGTGTTGTGCACGTGTCAAAGTTCATGTGGTAATGTTTGAGGAGGTTGCCGCAACATAAAAATAAAATTTTCTCGGAGAGCATCTCCGACGACTTCGCCAGCCGTTCAGTTCGGGATTCCGATATTCAATTCCTGCCAAGATAAGGGTCCAGAGCAAGGGGTCTTTACTGCTACGCATCGGGCAGGACTGCAAGAGTGACTCCGCCAGCATCAACACCAGAGAAGGCCGTTCCAGAGGCAGATACCAACTGGGGTCATCTCCGAACATTGCGGCAGTTACCACCGAACAGTAAAGGTAGGAAATTTGCCTAAAATAACAGTGTTATCGTGTGGAATTCGAGGGGTATACAAGATTAGGCCATACTGAAGAGGAAACCAGCTTGTTCAGGGCTCAACCGAAGGCGCAGTTCGAAAAATAAGCAAGGCGTCCCAAATTTTGAGGTTATGCGAAGGTTGACACAACAAAGAAGCTGACCTGCGGTTAATTAATTAAATCATTAACGATGGTAGCAAAAACCGCAGATCAAACTTCTTGCTGCGAGTACAACACGGAAGCTCTGAAAAATTTCGTACACTTACCGCGATGGCCGAGCTAACTCAATCGGCGATATGGTCGTGGGTTCAAATCACCAGCTATGCATTCCTGTAAAGTCTTAAAAAATATTGTTGGGCGCCAGAAACCAGATGGTTTCGATTAAAAATAAATGAACTACAAGTAATCAGAGTTTATTAAATATGAAATAATCTTGCAGTCAATAACTGTGATTTACGCAATATGTAGTTTATTCAAAATTTGCAATAATACAAGCAAACAAACTAAAGGTTGCCACACGCGTTAATACAAATAACCCCTTTGTGGGTCGTTAAATTAATTCAAATAGCAAGGTAAATCGAGTGATATGCATATCGCTGTCATTTATAAAAAACCTTTCTGTCTAGGCTGTTGTAAGCAAAAAAAACGTGGGTGCTCCTTTCACAAAAAAGGCGTAAAGTGCACATAAAAATTCAAAGTTACCTTTAATTAAATAACAGTGAATGTTCTACTCAATGGGGAAACAAATTGAAGTACTGGTATAACCAGCCCTGGTATGCTTGAAGAGCACGGCAACTGTTCACAATTAACGTAGCTGTATTAACAACCGAAAGCACTAACCTCTGGCGTCCTGTACTCCTTTAAGTGGCAGTGCAGTCGAGGGGTTACTACACAGGTTAGTTGGCAGAATTATTCTTTACGCAATGCGGCGGCTTGACCAAAAGCAGACCAGATTGCAGCATCGACGCTGAAGGTAGCTGACGGCTGTTTAAAATTGTGACGGGAAGCTGGCTTCGAAGTGTAAAATTATCAGGCGAAAATGGTTACTTGCAGGTAAAATTTCCAGGAGAAGATTTCCGGATAAAAAATAATTCCTGGTAAAAGCTAAAGAAATGCAATTAATATGAGGATAACAGAAAGAAAAACCCATCGTACCTGAATTCAATTTTCAGCTTTCAAACACAATCGTCGTGACGTAATTAGCACGAAGAAAATCCTCGCAAGCAAGTGGCTTGTTTGAGGAATGAAAATATAATGCATCCGCGTTCGGACAATCGAAATGAGAACAGCCGCAAGCTTGGCCTTTGAGATAAGCGAGCGAATGTTTGTGGGGCTTTCCAGAATCGGTAAGAAATGAGCGAACTAATAAATTGAAATAATTCGAAATACAATTTGATTATTATTCGAAAACAATATACAGGCTAGTCCTGAAGTAATTGGTATATGGAGAAAACATTCGAGCGAAGACGAAAAATGGTTTCAAGGTATCGAAGGGTCCGGTTAAACAATTGCAAAATTTAAGACGGCGTCCATCTGATGTCACGAAATAAATACCTGCCTGAAACAAAAGATGTTATTTGCCGCCAAAGCGGAAAGATTTGACTAAATACCTTACGAATGTTCATAATTTCGCTCATTTTAAAGTAAACACCGCTGACTGCACGACCATTTTATGGGATTTTTGACAGATTGTTATACTTTTAACTACCGCGTATTTGAACTAATTCAGGTGTACAGTACCGTATCAGACAAATTCTAAATTATAACTTAATAGGAACTCACCCTGGGATTAAAGAGTTATTATTCTACTAAGCTAGCGTTTTTCCAAAGTAATTGCAGCTAAATAAAATATTGAAAAGGGCATACAACCATTTATTTTGTGCAGTAAATTAGTACAGGTCACATTTTAACCAGGCTAATAAAAGGACAGACAAAGTTCAAACACAATAATAATATTAAACAGAGGATTGAGCATTTTAGGATTTTGCTCTAACTTATATAACAATAAATTAATTAATTAATTAATATAGCAAATTATTAGGTGCCCCTAAAGTGAATCCTTTACAATATATTCGTTGATCGACTTTTTCCTCTCTTGAATCATTTTCCAGACCTTTCTTTGAGCTCTATATACTTATATCATGCTCTATGTCTGCTGTAAACTGTCTCTAGTGTTCTTTCTCTATTTTCCGTACTCTGTTGTTCACACGGTTTCTAATTTCTTTGTATTTATTGTAGGTCGCCTAGTTTTGATTGCTTCTATGTTCAAGATAGGCTTTTCGTTTTTATAGTGTTATCGTCTTTACCTTTCCTTTGAACCATGCTTTGATCTTACACCTAGCATTTAAAGTTACTTTTCGTGAGCCAAGGGCCTCTTCACTAGCGCTATGAATATTTTTTACGATTTTATTCCACTGTTCTCAATGCCGTCTTCACTTGTTATGAAGTTAGATTTTATTTTTTCTGTTAGCTGGGTACTGTTATCTGAAATAGACCCGATATTTAGTTTTTCAACGATTTTTGGGCGTTTCTTCTTGTTAAGTGTGATTGTCATTTGAACCTTACATAGTACTAGTTGGTGGTCAGAGCCTACGTTTGCAGATGTTAAGCTTTGAACATCCATGATTTGGGTTGAATGTATTCTTCTGTTTGTAATAATATAGTGTATAATAGACCTTTGTCCTCTGGTATTGGCCGACCTGTACTTATGTTGTTGTTTATGTGCGTAGAAGGTGTTCTTTGTTTGTAACTCGTTGTGTGCACAAAACTCAATAAACATCTCTCCTCGTTCATCAATGGTTTCCTCATCGAATCGTTGTTTAACGCCATCTACTATCAGGTTACCAATTCTGGCATTCATATCTATTACAATTTTTTTTGTTTTGTGGTGTTTGGTCTAATTCTTGCTGCAAACTTTCGTAGAAATCTATTGCCTCTTGTTCTGGCTTGTTAGTGTCTGGTGCATAGACAGTTATTATATGCATAACTTCTTCACCAAATTTTAGAGTAGTTCTTAGTAACCTATCATTTACATATTTTATATCGGTTATATGCGTTTCAATTTTTTTGTGTATTAATAGTCCCACTCCGGATTGTCCTCTATCTTCTTTATTTCTTACACTATAGATTAGTATCTAGTTCTGATATTTATGTGTGCCTTTTCCCTTTTTTTTTAGTTTTGGACAATGCACATATGTCAAGTTTATGTTGGCCTTTTGCTGGCATGCGCACGTCAGTCCTGTGAGCTTTTTGTACTGTCGGGAGTTTTCAAGTTAGCAGGCTGACATTCGTATCTTTGACTAGACTTGCAATGTCTCCTACTAGCTTGCGGTTGTCAATAGAGTTAAGGCTCCAATCGAGTTAGTGTCTTTTACGCTCTAATGCTGGGCATTCAAAGAGGATATGATAGGCTGTTTCATCATCCTCTTTGCATAGTCTGCAAACAGGTTCATCTCTATAGATATTGATCCTGTGCATAAATTCTCTGAATGCTCCAGTGCCTGTTAGTAGACTGACTACTTGCTTGATTCGAGTTCTGTTCAGTCTTAACAGGGTGTTGGTGGTTTGTGGATTCGGAGTTTTTAGCAATCTTTTGCAGTGTGTTGTTTGATTGTAGTTTCTCCACCTTAGTTGGTGTGCGGTATTGACCCATTCATTAATGGCTGAGCGGGCTTGGTTTTTCTGAATGCTTAGACCAGGTTCTGGACCGGTCATTGCATTACGGGCTGCTTCTTTTGCGAGCTTGCCCGCCTTCTCGTTTCCTTCAATACCTTGGTGACCTGGGATCCAGCATAATTTTACTGTATTTCCCTGGCTTAAGGTTTGAAGTTTGGATTTGCATTCCATGACCAGTCTCGATGAAGTACTGAAAGCGTTGAGCGCTTTCAGTGCTGCCTGACTGTCTGAGAGAATGTGTATGTCTCGACTGAGCAGCTTCTTTTCTATGCTGATGTTTGCGCATAAGTTAATAGCTTGTACTTCAGCCTGAAAGATGTTACAAAACTTTCCTAGACTGACTTTTTCGTTGGTTTTAGGATTGGTACTGTACACACCGGAGCCTGTACCCCCTTCAAACTTAGATCCATCAGTGTAAAAAATGATGTTCTTATTTGTTGGAGTTGGTAGTTGGTCCGGATTCCAACTTGTGTGTACAGTAAAGTTCTTTTCAAAGTCATAGGCTTTGATTATAAGATCAGAACCAATTTCTAATAATTATTGGGTTGTTGATGTGTGACATGATCTTGCCATGTCCTAGATTATTAGCTGTGGTCATCCAGTGACCAGTACTTTGTAGTCTGTAGGCTGCCATTCTGGCTTCACCTTCCAAGAAGATGTGCAGAGGTGACAGATTTAAAATAGCATTCAGTGCTTGTCCTGAGGTGCCTTTAAAGGCTCCAGTGATGCACCGATTAGCTAGATATTGTATTCTGCTGATTTTGTGGATCGCAGTTGCTTGTTTTATTTTGGGCCACCAGGCGATTATTCCATATGAAATTATTGATCGAACCATGGTTTTGTACAGCCAGAGGGTCAGTTCCGGTTTTTAGCCCCCACGTACTACCTATGGCTCTTTTCCCAATTACTAATGTTTGTATGCACCTGGTGATTGTTTTGTCTAAGTGGGAGTTCCAAGTTAATTTGGAATCGATGGTTAGACCTAAGTACTTAACCTCGTTCTCCCAGTTGACATTTGTCTCAAACAGTTTTATGTTGATTCTGTTCGTGATGTTCTTACTACGAGTGAAAGCAACGAGAGTGGCTTTGCTGGGATTAATTCTAAGATTATTCTCTAGACACCACTCTTTGGTTATCTTTAGTGCTGATTTCATTACATTGTCTACGGTTCTTTGGTATTTACCTTGAATCAGTATGACAATGTCATAAGCGTATCCTTGAGTGTAGTAGCCTTTGTTATTGAGTTGGATCAGCAGTTCATCAACTCTGAGGCACCACAGGAGTGGAGAAAGGACTCCTCCCTGTGGACATCCTGTTACGATACTTTTGGAGTGTCCCCCGTAGTATTGAACTTCTGCTAGCTGAATTTTTGAACTTGAATATTTATGGTTGGCTTTTGTCAATTTTTGCATGTTTTAAACTAGGTATAATTAGCTGTATCTTATTTTTAATTATTTTCCTATAATTATCAAGCAGTTTGGTAAGCAACTCTTCGAATAATTACCCATATTCTACTAATTAAATTTATTTTGGTCATATTCCTACAGATATTTGTATATGGCGCTTAGGCAACCCCTGTTGCAAATTATTCTGCACTATTCTATTTGTTGCTAGATAAAGGATATCACTTCTTGCAGTCAAATTTTTTAGGCTGTTTTTTTTGCATCTTCTGGCCCAAAAATTTTGGAAAGTTTTGATAACTTGTAGCTGGTGGATTTTTGAGTTCTTTCCCATTTTAAACTTGGTGCAGGCTGATAGTGCCTCGGCCGTGTGCTTAAATTTGTGAGCTAATTAGTATAGCTCAGCTCCGTTTTGATTTTTCGGAGGATCTGAAAAAGCACATGTGCCCTTAAGACGTTCGTATTTGATTTGGTTATACTTACGTCCTTCGCAACTGCGGATTCGTTTGAGGCCAGCATTGTTTCTGCCCTTTCCTCTGGCTCAATTCCAGCGTGAGGTAAGATAAAACCAGTTTCTTCTTATTTGGGACTTATTTGGGCGTTGTGCGTTATAGCCATTTACTGTCGGATGCCATTTACTGTCGGATGCCATTCATTTACTGTGGGATGCCATTTCCTGTCGGCTACGATCTTGGGAGAGTTTGGACGCTTCCTGCGAGAGGTTGGACTCCTACCTGAAGAGGCTTAGCATTCCTCGTTCGGCTGCTCTCCGCGGGCACCCAAACCGTCGATTCGGGCTCCTGAAATTAGCGAGTAGTCAAGGAATTCTGCAATTCCCTGGGAGCTACGCTAGAGGGTGTAGCACTGCACTCACCTGCGACACAATCACCGCTTCCTCGGTCCACTGGGCCTCCCGCTGTGTCTGCTGGAACCCTGCGACCCTCGCGGCGAGCTAGCCCAACTAGGCCGATAGTTACCAGCCGGCAAAATAACCAATATAACTTTCGCCAAAAGGTAAGGCCGACCGTCTATCTTCCCTTACAAGAAGATTTTGGCGCCCTTGCGTGGGGCATGATCGACGCTTGACTACGTCGTTATTAGGGTACTTGGTGGTACTATAGTGCAAATCGAACTTTTAGGGTGTTAGATTGTATTGACTTTTTTTGTGTTATTTTATGATTGACTCCTAGTTATAGAATTGCTTATTGGTGTGTTCTGATGAATCTTTTTGATGATTTATATTTTTATTGGCTGCGTGTTCGCGTATTTTATTGCGTATTTGTTGACTCAGTTTGCTTGAGTTTTTTTTTGTGTTTTCTCTGTGTAGTTTGTTTTCTTGCTTTTTCCTTTGGAGTGATGATTAGTATTTTGGAGTGCAATTGGTGCGTTTGGGGGGTACACTTTAGTGGATTTATAGGCTCTTCAAACTATCTTTCTAGTGTGGATTGGTTTAGCTCTTCTTTGATTGGTTTTTTTCCTCTTTTATTCTTCGGATTGTTTGCTAGTTGTTCGGTGGCGATGCGTTTTGGGAGATTTGCTGCGGCACATTTGGATAATCTCCCGAACCTCTTTGGATTGTTTTAGAATAGTTCTTCTTTGATTGGTTTTCTTCTTTGTGTGGATTGATGATAGGTTAGTTATTCGGTGGCGATGTGTCTGGGAGATTTGCTTCGGCGATTTGGATAATCTCTCCAGCCATCTTTGGGATAGATTGGTATAGTGATTGATTGCTTGACTTTATTTCTTTTAGGATTTCTTTTGTCCGCTTTCTTGGTGAGGTTTGAGTGAGCTTGGTGGATGCTTGTAGGGTGCCCTTTTGGATTTTTGGATTTTTGAGGTATAGCTGATGATGCCTATTGCCGTCAGCTATACGTTCTGTGTGTTTGGTTGGTTGATAGGGTATCCCCTCGCTTAGGCGGATTTCAATCCTCAAGTGAAACTTACTCCTTGCCTTGGGCATGCTTGATGTTTGAGAACGGTTTCTTCTGCCCTCTTTTAGGGCCTCGGCTTTGTCTGGATTCGTGGAACCCGACTCTTTTGTTGAGCCTCTGTCTTTTTCGGTTTTGCGTTTGGGTGTGTCTGGTTTTTGAGGACGGTTTCGTTCGCTCTTTTAGGGCATCGACTTTGTCGGACTTATTGGGACCTGAATCTCTCTCCAAGGCATTGTCCCTCTCGCTAACCTTGTCTCTTGTGTGTGTGGTCTAGTCTACGTCTTTTTGGGAGGTTGGTTTGGGGACGTCGGACGGAATCTTGGGACCCAACTCACCTTTCCTTTTTCTCGAATTGGAGTCCCGACCTAAACATCTGGTCCCTTCATTTCTCGCATCTTTCTCTGTCTCATTTTTTTTTCTTGTTTGAAAGGGATGTCCCCTCTTTTTGCTGTGTTCGTTCTCTTTATACTTCGTGTTATTTTGGATATCCGTTCTATCTTCCGTCATTTGGAGATAGCTTCAGTGCTGTAGGTCGATCCTGGGCCTAAGTACTTAACCCTTGGTTGAGGTTGGTTTTCCTTTCCCTTCCTTCTTCTGTGTTGTTCGCTTTCCTGTCTCCCACTCCGCATTTTTCCGAGGTGTTTGCGTTTCGGGTGCATCTTTGTTGCAACCTGACGTAGCCTTCCCTTCCACCGGCGCAGCTCACGTCATCTTGCAGCGACGGAAGAGGTTGGTTTCTAGTCTTCGATGATGCACTTGGACTCTTACATGCTCTCTCCTTGTCTACTTTTTTAAATCCTTTGTTCCTTCCCTTTGTGTTTCCTTCCGGCAGGCATCGTTTTTTTGTTGTCTCTTAGGGCGATTTCTTTTGTTGGCATTTGTATGGTCGGGTAAATCTGGGGTGATTTACCCTCCCTTTTGTGGGGGGAGGATTTGTTACGATACTTTTGGAGTGTCCCCCGTAGTATTGAACTTCTGCTAGCTGAATTTTTGAACTTGAATATTTATGGTTGGCTTTTGTCAATTTTTGCATGTTTTAAACTAGGTATAATTAGCTGTATCTTATTTTTAATTATTTTCCTATAATTATCAAGCAGTTTGGTAAGCAACTCTTCGAATAATTACCCATATTCTACTAATTAAATTTATTTTGGTCATATTCCTACAGATATTTGTATATGGCGCTTAGGCAACCCCTGTTGCAAATTATTCTGCACTATTCTATTTGTTGCTAGATAAAGGATATCACTTCTTGCAGTCAAATTTTTCAGGCTGTTTTTTTTGCATCTTCTGGCCCAAAAATTTTGGAAAGTTTTGATAACTTGTAGCTGGTGGATTTTTGAGTTCTTTCCCATTTTAAACTTGGTGCAGGCTGATAGTGCCTCGGCCGTGTGCTTAAATTTGTGAGCTAATTAGTATAGCTCAGCTCCGTTTTGTTTTTTCGGAGGATCTGAAAAAGCACATGTGCCCTTAAGACGTTCGTATTTGATTTGGTTATACTTACGTCCTTCGCAACTGCGGATTCGTTTGAGGCCAGCATTGTTCCTGCCCTTTCCTCTGGCTCAATTCCAGCGTGAGGTAAGATAAGGCCAGTTTCTTCTTATTTGGGACTTATTTGGGCGTTGTGCGTTATAGCCATTTACTGTCGGATGCCATTTACTGTCGGATGCCATTCATTTACTGTGGGATGCCATTTCCTGTCGGCTACGATCTTGGGAGAGTTTGGACGCTTCCTGCGAGAGGTTGGACTCCTACCTGAAGAGGCTTAGCATTCCTCGTTCGGCTGCTCTCCGCGGGCACCCAAACCGTCGATTCGGGCTCCTGAAATTAGCGAGTAGTCAAGGAATTCTGCAATTCCCTGGGAGCTACGCTAGAGGGTGTAGCACTGCACTCACCTGCGACACAATCACCGCTTCCTCGGTCCACTGGGCCTCCCGCTGTGTCTGCTGGAACCCTGCGACCCTCGCGGCGAGCTAGCCCAACTAGGTCGATAGTTACCAGCCGGCAAAATAACCAATATAACTTTCGCCAAAAGGTAAGGCCGACCGTCTATCTTCCCTTACAAGAAGATTTTGGCGCCCTTGCGTGGGCCATGATCGACGCTTGACTACGTCGTTATTAGGGTACTTGGTGGTACTATAGTGCAAATCGAACTTTTAGGGTGTTAGATTGTATTGACTTTTTTTGTGTTATTTTATGATTGACTCCTAGTTATAGAATTGCTTATTGGTGTGTTCTGATGAATCTTTTTGATGATTTATATTTTTATTGGCTGCGTGTTCGCGTATTTTATTGCGTATTTGTTGACTCAGTTTGCTTGAGTTTTTTTTTGTGTTTTCTCTGTGTAGTTTGTTTTCTTGCTTTTTCCTTTGGAGTGATGATTAGTATTTTGGAGTGCAATTGGTGCGTTTGGGGGGTACACTTTAGTGGATTTATAGGCTCTTCAAACTATCTTTCTAGTGTGGATTGGTTTAGCTCTTCTTTGATTGGTTTTTTTCCTCTTTTATTCTTCGGATTGTTTGCTAGTTGTTCGGTGGCGATGCGTTTTGGGAGATTTGCTGCGGCACATTTGGATAATCTCCCGAACCTCTTTGGATTGTTTTAGAATAGTTCTTCTTTGATTGGTTTTCTTCTTTGTGTGGATTGATGATAGGTTAGTTATTCGGTGGCGATGTGTCTGGGAGATTTGCTTCGGCGATTTGGATAATCTCTCCAGCCATCTTTGGGATAGATTGGTATAGTGATTGATTGCTTGACTTTATTTCTTTTAGGATTTCTTTTGTCCGCTTTCTTGGTGAGGTTTGAGTGAGCTTGGTGGATGCTTGTAGGGTGCCCTTTTGGATTTTTGGATTTTTGAGGTATAGCTGATGATGCCTATTGCCGTCAGCTATACGTTCTGTGTGTTTGGTTGGTTGATAGGGTATCCCCTCGCTTAGGCGGATTTCAATCCTCAAGTGAAACTTACTCCTTGCCTTGGGCATGCTTGATGTTTGAGAACGGTTTCTTCTGCCCTCTTTTAGGGCCTCGGCTTTGTCTGGATTCGTGGAACCCGACTCTTTTGTTGAGCCTCTGTCTTTTTCGGTTTTGCGTTTGGGTGTGTCTGGTTTTTGAGGACGGTTTCGTTCGCTCTTTTAGGGCATCGACTTTGTCGGACTTATTGGGACCTGAATCTCTCTCCAAGGCATTGTCCCTCTCGCTAACCTTGTCTCTTGTGTGTGTGGTCTAGTCTACGTCTTTTTGGGAGGTTGGTTTGGGGACGTCGGACGGAATCTTGGGACCCAACTCACCTTTCCTTTTTCTCGAATTGGAGTCCCGACCTAAACATCTGGTCCCTTCATTTCTCGCATCTTTCTCTGTCTCATTTTTTTTTCTTGTTTGAAAGGGATGTCCCCTCTTTTTGCTGTGTTCGTTCTCTTTATACTTCGTGTTATTTTGGATATCCGTTCTATCTTCCGTCATTTGGAGATAGCTTCAGTGCTGTAGGTCGATCCTGGGCCTAAGTACTTAACCCTTGGTTGAGGTTGGTTTTCCTTTCCCTTCCTTCTTCTGTGTTGTTCGCTTTCCTGTCTCCCATTCCGCATTTTTCCGAGGTGTTTGCGTTTCGGGTGCATCTTTGTTGCAACCTGACGTAGCCTTCCCTTCCACCGGCGCAGCTCACGTCATCTTGCAGCGACGGAAGAGGTTGGTTTCTAGTCTTCGATGATGCACTTGGACTCTTACATGCTCTCTCCTTGTCTACTTTTTTAAATCCTTTGTTCCTTCCCTTTGTGTTTCCTTCCGGCAGGCATCGTTTTTTTGTTGTCTCTTAGGGCGATTTCTTTTGTTGGCATTTGTATGGTCGGGTAAATCTGGGGTGATTTACCCTCCCTTTTGTGGGGGGAGGATTTGTTACGATACTTTTGGAGTGTCCCCCGTAGTATTGAACTTCTGCTAGCTGAATTTTTGAACTTGAATATTTATGGTTGGCTTTTGTCAATTTTTGCATGTTTTAAACTAGGTATAATTAGCTGTATCTTATTTTTAATTATTTTCCTATAATTATCAAGCAGTTTGGTAAGCAACTCTTCGAATAATTACCCATATTCTACTAATTAAATTTATTTTGGTCATATTCCTACAGATATTTGTATATGGCGCTTAGGCAACCCCTGTTGCAAATTATTCTGCACTATTCTATTTGTTGCTAGATAAAGGATATCACTTCTTGCAGTCAAATTTTTCAGGCTGTTTTTTTTTGCATCTTCTGGCCCAAAAATTTTGGAAAGTTTTGATAACTTGTAGCTGGTGGATTTTTGAGTTCTTTCCCATTTTAAACTTGGTGCAGGCTGATAGTGCCTCGGCCGTGTGCTTAAATTTGTGAGCTAATTAGTATAGCTCAGCTCCGTTTTGATTTTTCGGAGGATCTGAAAAAGCACATGTGCCCTTAAGACGTTCGTATTTGATTTGGTTATACTTACGTCCTTCGCAACTGCGGATTCGTTTGAGGCCAGCATTGTTTCTGCCCTTTCCTCTGGCTCAATTCCAGCGTGAGGTAAGATAAGGCCAGTTTCTTCTTATTTGGGACTTATTTGGGCGTTGTGCGTTATAGCCATTTACTGTCGGATGCCATTTACTGTCGGATGCCATTCATTTACTGTGGGATGCCATTTCCTGTCGGCTACGATCTTGGGAGAGTTTGGACGCTTCCTGCGAGAGGTTGGACTCCTACCTGAAGAGGCTTAGCATTCCTCGTTCGGCTGCTCTCCGCGGGCACCCAAACCGTCGATTCGGGCTCCTGAAATTAGCGAGTAGTCAAGGAATTCTGCAATTCCCTGGGAGCTACGCTAGAGGGTGTAGCACTGCACTCACCTGCGACACAATCACCGCTTCCTCGGTCCACTGGGCCTCCCGCTGTGTCTGCTGGAACCCTGCGACCCTCGCGGCGAGCTAGCCCAACTAGGTCGATAGTTACCAGCCGGCAAAATAACCAATATAACTTTCGCCAAAAGGTAAGGCCGACCGTCTATCTTCCCTTACAAGAAGATTTTGGCGCCCTTGCGTGGGCCATGATCGACGCTTGACTACGTCGTTATTAGGGTACTTGGTGGTACTATAGTGCAAATCGAACTTTTAGGGTGTTAGATTGTATTGACTTTTTTTGTGTTATTTTATGATTGACTCCTAGTTATAGAATTGCTTATTGGTGTGTTCTGATGAATCTTTTTGATGATTTATATTTTTATTGGCTGCGTGTTCGCGTATTTTATTGCGTATTTGTTGACTCAGTTTGCTTGAGTTTTTTTTTGTGTTTTCTCTGTGTAGTTTGTTTTCTTGCTTTTTCCTTTGGAGTGATGATTAGTATTTTGGAGTGCAATTGGTGCGTTTGGGGGGTACACTTTAGTGGATTTATAGGCTCTTCAAACTATCTTTCTAGTGTGGATTGGTTTAGCTCTTCTTTGATTGGTTTTTTTCCTCTTTTATTCTTCGGATTGTTTGCTAGTTGTTCGGTGGCGATGCGTTTTGGGAGATTTGCTGCGGCACATTTGGATAATCTCCCGAACCTCTTTGGATTGTTTTAGAATAGTTCTTCTTTGATTGGTTTTCTTCTTTGTGTGGATTGATGATAGGTTAGTTATTCGGTGGCGATGTGTCTGGGAGATTTGCTTCGGCGATTTGGATAATCTCTCCAGCCATCTTTGGGATAGATTGGTATAGTGATTGATTGCTTGACTTTATTTCTTTTAGGATTTCTTTTGTCCGCTTTCTTGGTGAGGTTTGAGTGAGCTTGGTGGATGCTTGTAGGGTGCCCTTTTGGATTTTTGGATTTTTGAGGTATAGCTGATGATGCCTATTGCCGTCAGCTATACGTTCTGTGTGTTTGGTTGGTTGATAGGGTATCCCCTCGCTTAGGCGGATTTCAATCCTCAAGTGAAACTTACTCCTTGCCTTGGGCATGCTTGATGTTTGAGAACGGTTTCTTCTGCCCTCTTTTAGGGCCTCGGCTTTGTCTGGATTCGTGGAACCCGACTCTTTTGTTGAGCCTCTGTCTTTTTCGGTTTTGCGTTTGGGTGTGTCTGGTTTTTGAGGACGGTTTCGTTCGCTCTTTTAGGGCATCGACTTTGTCGGACTTATTGGGACCTGAATCTCTCTCCAAGGCATTGTCCCTCTCGCTAACCTTGTCTCTTGTGTGTGTGGTCTAGTCTACGTCTTTTTGGGAGGTTGGTTTGGGGACGTCGGACGGAATCTTGGGACCCAACTCACCTTTCCTTTTTCTCGAATTGGAGTCCCGACCTAAACATCTGGTCCCTTCATTTCTCGCATCTTTCTCTGTCTCATTTTTTTTTCTTGTTTGAAAGGGATGTCCCCTCTTTTTGCTGTGTTCGTTCTCTTTATACTTCGTGTTATTTTGGATATCCGTTCTATCTTCCGTCATTTGGAGATAGCTTCAGTGCTGTAGGTCGATCCTGGGCCTAAGTACTTAACCCTTGGTTGAGGTTGGTTTTCCTTTCCCTTCCTTCTTCTGTGTTGTTCGCTTTCCTGTCTCCCACTCCGCATTTTTCCGAGGTGTTTGCGTTTCGGGTGCATCTTTGTTGCAACCTGACGTAGCCTTCCCTTCCACCGGCGCAGCTCACGTCATCTTGCAGCGACGGAAGAGGTTGGTTTCTAGTCTTCGATGATGCACTTGGACTCTTACATGCTCTCTCCTTGTCTACTTTTTTAAATCCTTTGTTCCTTCCCTTTGTGTTTCCTTCCGGCAGGCATCGTTTTTTTGTTGTCTCTTAGGGCGATTTCTTTTGTTGGCATTTGTATGGTCGGGTAAATCTGGGGTGATTTACCCTCCCTTTTGTGGGGGGAGGATTTGTTACGATACTTTTGGAGTGTCCCCCGTAGTATTGAACTTCTGCTAGCTGAATTTTTGAACTTGAATATTTATGGTTGGCTTTTGTCAATTTTTGCATGTTTTAAACTAGGTATAATTAGCTGTATCTTATTTTTAATTATTTTCCTATAATTATCAAGCAGTTTGGTAAGCAACTCTTCGAATAATTACCCATATTCTACTAATTAAATTTATTTTGGTCATATTCCTACAGATATTTGTATATGGCGCTTAGGCAACCCCTGTTGCAAATTATTCTGCACTATTCTATTTGTTGCTAGATAAAGGATATCACTTCTTGCAGTCAAATTTTTCAGGCTGTTTTTTTTGCATCTTCTGGCCCAAAAATGTTGGAAAGTTTTGATAACTTGTAGCTGGTGGATTTTTGAGTTCTTTCCCATTTTAAACTTGGTGCAGGCTGATAGTGCCTCGGCCGTGTGCTTAAATTTGTGAGCTAATTAGTATAGCTCAGCTCCGTTTTGATTTTTCGGAGGATCTGAAAAAGCACATGTGCCCTTAAGACGTTCGTATTTGATTTGGTTATACTTACGTCCTTCGCAACTGCGGATTCGTTTGAGGCCAGCATTGTTTCTGCCCTTTCCTCTGGCTCAATTCCAGCGTGAGGTAAGATAAGGCCAGTTTCTTCTTATTTGGGACTTATTTGGGCGTTGTGCGTTATAGCCATTTACTGTCGGATGCCATTTACTGTCGGATGCCATTCATTTACTGTGGGATGCCATTTCCTGTCGGCTACGATCTTGGGAGAGTTTGGACGCTTCCTGCGAGAGGTTGGACTCCTACCTGAAGAGGCTTAGCATTCCTCGTTCGGCTGCTCTCCGCGGGCACCCAAACCGTCGATTCGGGCTCCTGAAATTAGCGAGTAGTCAAGGAATTCTGCAATTCCCTGGGAGCTACGCTAAAGGGTGTAGCACTGCACTCACCTGCGACACAATCACCGCTTCCTCGGTCCACTGGGCCTCCCGCTGTGTCTGCTGGAACCCTGCGACCCTCGCGGCGAGCTAGCCCAACTAGGCCGATAGTTACCAGCCGGCAAAATAACCAATATAACTTTCGCCAAAAGGTAAGGCCGACCGTCTATCTTCCCTTACAATCCGCTTGTCGCCTGCACTGTCTTTTCCTTGTCAAATAACTTGACTTTTACAACTCTAGTGTTAAGCATTGCCATAGTCCATCTTATCGTGGTGTTATCGATCTGGTGGTTTGTCATTGCTCTTTCAATAGAGTGGTAGGAGGTGTTGTCGAAGGCACCTTCTATGTCTAGAAATGCTCCGACTGCGTACTCCTTGTATTCCAAGGTTCTCTCAATTTTCCCCACTAGTTGGTGTAGGGCGGTTTCACATGACTTCCCTGTTTGGTAAGCATGTTGATATTTGTGAATCGGGAGTGAAGTTAGGGCTTCCTCCCTCCAGTACCTGTCTACTAATCTTTCCAACGTTTTAAGGAGGAATGACGTTAGGCTGATAGGACTGTAAGATTTAGCTTCTGCATAGCTGCTCTTACCAGGCTTAGGGATAAATACTACTTTAGTCACTCTCCAGGCTTGGGGAATGTAGCCTAAGGCAAGACTTGCTTGGAACATGTCTTTGAGTGGATTCAGCAGTATATCTATCCCTTTCTGCAGCATTACGGGTTGTATGCCGTCGTTTCCAGCAGATTTGAAAGGGCTGAAGAGGCTAGTTGCCCATCTAATCCTTTCTTTGCTGACTATTCTCTTAGCTGTTTCCCAGTCTTCCCTCCTAGGGGTATGATTGGGTTCAGCCAGAGTAGGTTGTTCCACTGCTCCGGGTAGGGTGAGTTTTTATCAAAAGAGATAAAGTCTCCTCTTCTGTTGTAGTGTATTCTCCGCTTTCTTTTTTAAGAGTGCCTACTGGGTTCATGGCTTGCTTTGAGATAATTTTGTGGAGTCTAGCTGTGGATCGCGTGGTCTCCACCTCCTGGCAAAACTTTTTCCAGGCTGCTATCTTAGCTGCCTTGATCTTTTTGCCATAGTCTGTGAGAGCCTTGTGATAGTTCTCCCAGTTATTTGTGGTTTTAGACCTGTTAAACAGACGTCTGACTTCTTGTCTGGTCTTTTCTAGGTCTTTATTCCACCAATTTGTGTGTTTTTTTGCTCTTTGCTGACTTGGGTCTATTAGAGGAGAGCTACTCTGAAAGGAGTCAATCATGGCCTCTTTTAACCGGTCAGCATTTGAGTCTAAAACTACTTTATTGGGAGATCTGAACTTTAGGTGTTCTATCTTCTCTTGTAGTTTTTGTTTATATAGGTCCCAGTCTGTCTTTCTTGGGTTGTAGTAAACTCTTTGGCTTACTTCCCGTTGAGACAGTTCAAAGGTTATATAATTGTGGTCAGATAGTGATGGTTCGTCTGAAACTTGCCATTTATTCACTGATTGACTAATTCTCATTGTGGTTATGGTAATATCTATAACTTCATGTCTATTAGTGTTATAAAAGGTTGGAGTGTTACCTTTATTGACTACTACTAGATTGTTAGTTAAGATAAATTCTAAAAGTGACTCACCTCTTATGTTGCAGTTGGTGCTGCCCCAAATGGTGTGGTGCAAATTTGCGTCGCAGCCTAGGATGAGGTCTAGATCGTCTTGGGAGGCAGATGATACTAGGTTCTCTAGTTCCTCGCTAGGCGGTGGGTCCCTGGAATCGGATGGAAGGTAGACGGAGCTTATAATGGCTTGGTCACAACCTTCATCGTTATTCCATTTTTTTTAATTGTGGTTATGTCTCTAGAACAGAATTCCATTAGTGGTAAACAGTCTAGATTATTTCTTATAAGTATGCATGTTCTAGGACTTGCATGATTATAAATAAGCTTACCTTTAGCACCCCCTAGCCCACGGACTTGTCCCTTGACTATCCATGGTTCTTGGATCAGTGCTAAATCGATGTCATCTGCTAGCAGCTTTCTGCTTAGATTTGCAGTGGCTGCTTTGCAGTGGTGGAGGTTAATTTGCACTACTTTCAGGTACTTCTTTCCTATCCTTAGAGCGGATAAGGAAAGTGACCTTGTTGAGGCCTAGGTGCGCTACACAGTTGATGGATGTTAGTGCTTGTTTTGCCCTGTCATCTATCATTGCTGCGAACGTTCTACCGCCATCTTCTAGTGGAGTGACGTTGAGTATTCTCCAGGTATCGGTCTGGAGGTCTGCCTTCCGTTTGTTCTGTTTTCCGATCAAACGGAGAATTACCTCGGGTTTCTGTTTGTCGTACCACTTGGGGACGTTAAACACCACCCGGACGGAATTAATAACTTTTGCTCTCTCTTTTACCTCCAGCTTGGCATTGGTCCACGGGTGCAGCTTAGGTACTTGCTCACTTAACCAGTGTTTTGTGAGTTCGTCCTTGCATGCAACCACGTATGTACCAGCTTCGAGATAGTGGGTGGTAAAGAGAGGTGTGTTCTCTTCTTCTTCCATCTGGAAGATGCGATTTATCAGACTGTCTCTGACTAGGTCACCTTGTTCCTTTGTCAGTTTGACTTCTGGATATGCAGCAGGGTAGATGGCCATCTTCACCGTAGTGGCTGCCTCAGCAAAATCAAGCTTACTGGTGCCTGCCTTTGGTGAGGTCGGCTTGTCTACTTTCTGCCTGGGCCTCTTTTTGGCGTTTACCGGGGAGGGAGTGGCTTCGTCAGAGCGTTGCCTCTTTTGTCCCTGGTTGGTTGCAGTTTTTTCCGATTTCGAAGCTGGGTCTGCTGCCCCCTTCTCCATCTTCTGCTTTCTTTTAAAGTTTGGGTCGTACTTAATGCCCTTGGCTTCGCAGGCTCGCTTGGCGCGTTCTCTGCGTTCCTTGGCTGTAAGTTGGACCTTTTTGAGGGACACTTTGCCTAGTTGATCGGCTATGTCCGCTCCGGTTGCGGCCTTTTTCTGCTCAGAAGACTGTCCTTGACTGGAAGTCTAGACTGTCAACTCTGCAGTAGAGGCACACTGTTCCATTTTTGTCTCGGTCACCGAAGTCTGGGCATCAGTGATCGGAAGCGGTGATGACTCCATCAGTGTGTCGTTTTCACCCTGTGAAAAAGCAGTTGTTAAATCCATACAAGTGAGTATTTAATGCAACTGTAAGAGGTTTGGCTAAATACTTCTGGAGGGCGCCTGGTATCCAGAAGGCTCCGTTCATGACGCATATTATAAGCCCCTGCGCCTACACCTGCTGGTGCTCTGCTTTGCACGGGTTGCATGACACATTCGAAAAGGGGATTTTGGAACCAGAAAGGCTGATCTTCTAGACAGCCATGCATCTCTTGAACCTGGTCCCCCGCCGTGAGATTTAGGATTTTTTATTGAGGTTTTCTTCTCTTGGTCCGGGCGGTGAAGCCAAGACCCCCAGCACAGATATCTCCCGTAATACATGCCTACAGCAGAGATACCCATGTATGGTATAACGGCAATGACGTGACCAGAGGTTCGTCTTTGCCGGCATCGTTATCCCAAGTGCAGACCCTTAGCCACGACACGACAGCTGGGCTTGGGGGATGTTTATCGACTTCCCAGTCTAGATCCGCGGGGTTCAGTCTCAACGGGGCCACCACGAGAAGGATGCAATTGCTAGGATCGCATATCACTGATCGTTGCCAGTGATACCCTGCGGTCTTCCTTGTTGTCAGGCGGGAGGTGCAAGACCTGAACAACTTGGCTGCACTGCCTCGGCATGAATCTTCACAGCGTTTATAGCCGTTCAGTTCAGCTGGCAATGCTCGACCCCTCTGGTAACTAAGGAAACTTCTATTGGTAACTAAGGAAACGTCCAATTAGAATCGTTCATTCCTAAATTATAAGCAAAGTGTGTGAAAAAAAGTGGCACTTCACACACCGAAATTAATTAAAAAAAGCCTACTTTTTTAAATGAAATTTTAAAAAATATTTTTTTCATACTAATGAAACAAAAACAAATCAATGAGTGGGCAATTTTGCGGACAAATTAATTTGTATTATACTGCTCCACAAATGAAGTGGACCATCCATAAAAATGGTATTTATTACACCACGGCGTAAAAAATATATAAAGGTTTTTGTTTTATAGTATACTCATATTAAGCATATTTAATAGCACTGTCCTCAAATATCAACTGAAGAATTAACAAAATTATATTCATAAAATAAAAAATATTAAAATTATAAAAAAAACTATATTTCACACAAATAAGAGGAAGAACAAAAAAAAAGGAAATTAATAGTTCTTTGAGTCTCTTCGGAACGTTTAAAAATTTTTGGTAACGATTTGGTATACTTTGTATGCAATGTGCTATCAACATTTGGACAAAATTCAAAATTTTAAAATGATAATATTTTATTAATGGACTTGCTTTTATTTAAATCAAAATATGACAAGAAATGCTTTTTATAGTGACACAATCACGAAAGGTTACAAAAATCCCATGACTGTCCTTTTGGAAAATATTTTTTAAAATTACACCAATATAATGCAAATGGCCCAGTTTATTTGTGGAGCAGTATATTAAGGATTTTACCCTATGCAATGCTAATTATAATCATGGGAATTGCGCCCAATCTCGTCAACACATTATATTCCATTTTCTAAATTATACCAAATTACGAAGTTTCTAAAGTCAATTATATGTCAAGACAGAGTGTCTCACACAGGCTAAATATCAATAGAGAGACCTCTTACAAACTATCTCATTTGAACCATATATTTCAAAATTTGCATCAAAAAAAGGAAGAAAAACTTGTCGCTAAAATAAATACCAATAAATTAAAATTTTAAGGTGAGGTGACAGGTACGAAAAGTACCTTTAAGTATTATTATTATTTATGTTTTATGTTCATATGATACTAAGCATAATCATGTGAACTTATTATTTAGAATTGCGTTTTATGTTTTTATTCGAATTCCCATTATTTTGTTTGTGTTTCTAATAACACTGAAATAGTAAAAGAAAACGCTTAGTAATGCGAATTACATTAATTCCCAAAAGAAAAAGAAAAATCGCGTTCCGTGGCTCCATTCAACGGTTTACTATTTTTGGGTTTTTGTAAACAAGCTTTTCATTACTCTTAATAGGGATATTATCGCAAAAAACAGTTATTTATTATGCCTATTGGTTGTGTTTTTTAAAACTACAAGTAGAAGTATATTTTAGCTAATAATGTAGAAGGTTTGTTACTGGCTTGCTAAATGCGCCCATACGCTATGTTTAACCACACCCTTACAAATCGATTTTCCATCTTCGTCGCTCGATGCTAGTTTGGAATTAGAATTATTGTTTTATATTTTTGTACTTTTATCTAATTTTATTTATATTTTATTCTGTGTTAGACGCTTTTTTTGTTATGTTAAAATTCAAATGCTGATGCTTTTAAAAAAATGTATCAAAGTGGTGGATGCGACTCACCCATTACCACAATGCGGCAGTGGGGTGCAAACAGTGAAAGTGTAAGCCTTCCTTGGCCCAGTGACGGTAGCAGGCAGTTAAATGTCAAAAGAAGAAAACATTAATAATCTGCATAATGATAACAATAATTGTACTGACCGTGGGTTACCGTCCCCCTGGCATCTTCAGCTTCAACTATTGTTGTAACCCGTATAGAATTAGTAAGTATCCGATGCCTACTGATCTTTCACATTACAGCACTTACTTTAAATTGGTAAATCCGCTCGGCTACTACCCGCTGCAGAACAACTAGGCGGAGCAACATGTCTTCATGGATACCTAGTCGGAACAACATGTCATCACGGATCCTCTCTCCTTAATTATCATGTAATCATCCATCACGAGCAAGAACCTATAGCATCTATTGTTTGCTGTAGTTTCCAAAAAAAAGCTACCAACATAATGAAATCAACTAACATGTGCATTCTACTGTAGCTATCATCTGACGCATTAACTAAGAATACTCATAGTACCGCATTGTTGCAACTCATCTCATTATAATTAATTATTGCTTCTGATAATCGCATACGCCAACAACTCCGAAAAACAGGATGCTTTGACAAACATACGTCGCGCCAGTGCAAGAACTCCAAACATATTCTATTCCTGACCAGCACACATTCTTCGATGCGGTACATTAGTTGCACCTCCACTTTGATTCTATTTGCCAAGATTGTATTATATTTTAGGGTTAAAAAAATCCAGACATGGTAAGTGTAGTATCCAAAACTTAAAAATAATGCACCTTCACAAACTACCAAATATTTTAACCTTAGCATATATTATTTTAACAGGTAGTTGTTTATTTTTAAAACTTTTAAATTAAAAATGCTGGATTTAGTTTTGAATACCTACCTATTTGTTTTCAATATAGGCTACATCATATACCATGCGTTCTTTTTAAAAGTATACATAGGGGATACTTGTTTGTATACTAAAAATAAAAATTCCTTATTTTTGCCACAGCATGCTAAGTATTTGTTTTAAATTAAAACTCTTAAAATTGAAGTTTTCTGTATAATTGGTTGCCTACATATATGGTAAAACAATAAAAAATAAGGGAATTTTTCTTTTTAGTATACATACGAGTATCCCCTACGTATAATTTAAAAAAAAACGCATGGTATACTGATATAAATGCAGAAGTCATACACTAAAATTAGTAATTTATGTAACCTCTATCGGTAGTGTACTGTGAGGCGCAAAAATGTTGGCTTGCCTACAGTAACATTTTGCTTAGTTACGGCCCTGCCCGTACTAAGGGCCGGTTGCAGAAAGCAATGTTAAGTCTGGTGTTAGCTAACATCGCGTCAAAGTGAAAAAAAACGAATCAAATCTCAAATGCTTATGGTAACTAATACATTAGTAAACAAAATTTGATGCGATTTTGTTCACTTTGACGCGACGTTAGCTAACACCAGACTTAACACTGCTTTCTGCAACCGGCCCTAAGTGGAATATACAACCACCTGCTCAAAATAACCAAACAACTTCTACTACCACCTCAATAGGGGAGCATCTAACGCAACTAATATATTTCAAGCTATCACGTCTTATATAGGTCAAATCAAAGATTTTATTCTATCGTTAATTCCAACATTATTTCAACATGGCAGTAAATAATCAGCATTTTCACAATACCTTAAAACTCTGCAATTGGAACGCTAATGGCATTATCCGTCAACAATCCGTAGTTTGTGCATAAAATCGATATATTATGTGTTACAGAAATTCATCTTTTGTCAGAGCAAATATTTAATATTCCTGGTTACATCGTTTTTAGATACGACCGTCCAGATAACTCAGGATATGGAGGTGCAGCCATAATTATTAAAAAGATTCTGAAAGCACATTCTATTGATATTGCTTCACTGAATAACTTAGAAATAATTGCTATACAGTTAAAACTATGTAATGGCAAAATCTTTAACATATTTGCAGCATACAAACAACTCTCTAAAAGAATATCTTTGTGAGATTTACAAGAAGTGTTTGATAATGAAAATACAACACTATTACTAGGAGACTTGAATTGCAAAAGTACTGTATGGGGCTGCCGTGTGGATAACCTTGATGGGACACGATTATTTTCACTAACTTCCGAGCTAAACTTAAATTACCCACTATATCAAACTGTAGTACTGAACTCGATTCCGACCATCTATCGGTGATAATTACACTTGATTCACCGAAACACGTTGTCTCAAAACTTAGTAGGTTAATCAATGGCAAAATGTGCTGGAAAACTTTTCGCCAAACCATGATACAAACCATTAAGTGTCCTATACTACAAGAAAAAAAACCCGACATCGACGACTTAATGCAGTTAAAATTTCTACAGCTATCCAATATCCTACTCATATGAGATCTACAATACCATCAAAGAGCATTATATGCTTTTTGATACCGTCTCATATTCAATGTTTAATTAAGGAAAAACACAGAACATGAAGGTTATGGTTAGAAACAAGAAATCATAGGATTAAGTCACAAATAAATAAATTAATACGCCAAGTAAAAATAGAGTTGGATGACCATCATATAAATAACTATAGAAATTATAAAGACAGATCAATAAAAAAACCAATTAGGGCAGGCTGTGATATGTGTTATACGTTTGGCAGTACTGAAGTGAATTGTCAGTCTATGTCAAATTCGAGATTTGCAGGTTAGGTTTTGTGTCAGTCTGACCTACTAATCTCGACTTTGACATAGACTGACAATACACTTCAGTACTGCCAAACGTATAACACATATCACAGCCTATCCTAATTAGTTTTTTTATTGATCTGTCTGTATACAGGACTTACAACCGCAAGACCCTACAATGTGGAGAGCTACAAAACGTATTTTAAAACAGCTGCCTATTATTCCCACCCTAAGCAATGTCTTTACAACACAGGAATATTTCAACAACAGAATCAATTAATAAAATAGAGCATGATGTCGAACAAAACTTTCCTCCATGCCCAGGCAATATATAGCCAGCAAAGCCCAGTGAAGTTCATATAATAATCCAAAAATTACCAAACAAAAAGGCTTCAGGGCACAATCGAATCCCAAACATTGTGCTAAAAGATCTTCCGATAAAAACAATAGCTCATATAAGTGCAATATATAATGCTTGTTTGAGAACAGGCTACTTCCTTGATACTTGGAAGTATGCACACGTAATGATGTTTCACAAACCAGGAAAAAAGACAACTGATTTTAGTGGATATCGCCCTATCAGCTTACTGCCAACGCTCTCAAGTTTTTGAGAAAATAATACATTCGCGTTTGTTGGAACACTTAGATGAAAATAATATTATACCAAGTGTGCAGTTTGGTTTCCGAACAGGCTACTCAACAGTTCACCAACTAAGTCGTGTTACACAATTTATCGAACAACGATTTGAACAAAAAAGTACACTGTGGCGGTATTTTTGGATTTGCAACAAGCTTTTGATAAGGTCTGGCAAAAGGTGTTTTACATAAGCTAATAAATATCGCTACTCCACCCTATCTGACTCACATAATTAAGTCATTCCTAACAAACCGCAAATTCTCTACAGTTTTAAACGCTGAAATATCTGAGGCTGCAAAAGTTAGAGCTGGAGTTCCCCAAGGCTCAGTACTCGGGCCGATATTATTCAATCTATTTGTTTAAGACATCCCTGAAATGGACAACATGGTCCTCGCAATGTATGCTGATGACACAGTGCTAGCCATGCAAAACAGTCATTTACATACAGCAATAAATTAACTACAGATAAGTGTTGACATCATCAGTGAATGGGTCAGTAAATGGTGTTTACAACTAAATCCATCAAAAACAGAAGCAAAAATATTCACACTTAGACGTATAAATAACCCCCTACAAATAGTCTTACACAATCAAAAATTGCAATAGAACAAGGCAGGTAGTGCAGTCAAATATTTAGGAGTCTATCTGGATAAAACTCTCAAGTGAGGTTATCACATTAATCAAAAATTACATCAGGCCTATAACCGCCTAATGCAACTGTATCCAGTATTAAATACGAAATCTCCACTAAAAGTTGCATGTGGAACTTTAATTTATCAAGCAGTTATTAGACCTGTTATCACATACGGTTGTCCAATTTGGGGAAACGCCAGTGCAACTCAACTGAACAAACTACAAACTTTTCAGAACAAAGTTCTTCGAATAGTTTTAAGGGCCCCCTGGTTTGTGCGGAATACCCAAATACATCGTGAAGTAGGTGTTCCATATATGCTCGATGTTATCAAAAGTACCTGCGAGCAATACCTTTCTAAACTTGAAACTAATCCAGTGTTTCGGCAGTATAATTTATACACGAAAAACATACACACACGTTTAAAACGGAAGTTACCACAAGACATTTATAACTAAATAGTGTATAAAAACTAATGTATAATAGTGACTAAAACCATGGTGTCTAAAACCATAGTGTCTAAATCACGTTTATATTTGTGTTACAAGTGAACCTAGCCATAATAACGCTAATGGAATCTGAACTGGCTTAAACCTCTCTTAAAAAAAAATATATATATAAACAAATAACTTATGTAATCTATGACTACATTTACACGGTCAGCTAACACCGGTGTTACAACATTGGTTGTTGTTAACACCAGTGTAAATTGTAGTGTAAATGGGGTTTAACGCGGGTTTTACTAGAACCGGTTTACTAACGCTACACCACTTCGCCAAGTGGCGTGACGTTAGTAAGCGGGTGTAAAATGTACGTGTAAATGGATACTTTCGACTTACACCCGTTTTGAAACAGGACTACCAACATAGTTGTAAAGACGGTTGGTTGTTCTGAGTCACAGTTGTCAACCACACCAATGTCACTCCGTTGAATTTTATCAGCTGTGTTATTAATCTTGTAGGTTATAGAGGTTATGTTTATAATAACATACAGCATCTGACAGAGTTACAGATGGAAAATCTCAAAGCAGTTGGTCACACTGCGACTAGATTTTAGATAACACCACGCTAACACCGACGTACACTTTAATGCCTGTACAACACCCCTCGTGTAAACGCACGTTTTACACGAGTTTTAATAACAACGGTTTAAATAACACCAGCGTTAAATTACCGTGTAAATGTAGTCAATTACTCACCCCAAATATATCTTGAAGCTGCTATATTATAGCTGATATTATATTTTGATTTGCCGCTTTCAAATAGTTACAACATTTTTTAATAGAAACTTTCTGTTCTCTGTTTATACATTTTGGCATTTTGATTGATGTGCTATTATAGATATTAACGATACAACGTTATGTGCCATAAGCAAACGTGTATTGTTCAATATTTTATCTTCATCAATAAACTCTGGTTCAATGTATTTTTTTATATAAAAAGCTCTTAACGATACTAAAATTAATTTGGTTAAGAGTCTATAACAACACTGATGAAGATAATAGATATTAACGATACAAGTTTGACTATGAACATCTTAACGACACGAGTTTGATTGCCAAAAACGAGGCGGTCAACCGAGTTTTGCGGCAATCAAACGAGTTTCGTTAAGTGCCATAAGTAAACGTGTATTGTTCAATATTTTATTTTCATCAATAAATTCTGGTTCAATGTATTTCTTTATACAAAAAGAGTGCAGTAATATTCATTACCGCACTGAGTGCGGTAATATCTATCCATTACCGCACTCAGTGCGCTAATGAAGCTTTTAACAATACTAAAATTAATTTGGTTAAGAGTCTATAACAACACTGATGAAGATAATAGCTATTAACATATCTAGGAATGTTATGAGTATCATAACTGCCGCAGATGTTGTATTGAAATCCGAGCTCGCAGAGCGAGGATTTTAAAACATCTGAGGCTGTTATGATTCATAACATCCGTGATTTGTTCAATAGTTTATCGGTTGCTGTATGGTTATGGTTGCCATGTACGGTAATGGAGTATTACCGTACAGATCAGTTATGATTTAGTTACCAGCCTACTTTTGTATATGTAAACAAGGGATTAATATCCTGCAACCGATAAATATTTTAAAGTGACAATTCTAATTTATTGTTTGATGGGCTAGATCTAGTAGCTGGCGTCTCAACATTTGCTATCAATGTTTGAAAAAACTTAGCAACATATTTATCCCTTAAAATTTTAGTTTTAACCTATAATCATAGTATTTGACATATTGGATTACTTCAAAATTATACCTTGTGTAATTAGAGTAACTGTATAATAAGTAGATAAGAGTACGGCAAATGCAGGAACAGTATTTGATTGGTTGGATCCCTATGCATGTACAATAGATCTAGATGCGATTTAGAAGTAGTCGATAGGTTTTTGATTGTTTGCAATTGGTGATGTTCAACTGACATTAACCTTGTCAATGTTAGCAAAAACACGTAGTTCGTAATCAATTTGTAAAATAAGTGGCGAAATTTGAGGGTTTTTTTCGCACATAATTTTGTAAATCATGTAATTTTTCAATTTTCTTTTTCGCTTCACCTATTTTCAATATTTTCGTTTTAGCATGACTGGTTGTTCTGTCCTTGTTTGCAAGAACCGTTCTGAAAATAGTGTTTACTTAGCTAGTGTTCCAAAGGATGGGTTGAGGAAATTGACTAAACAAGATCAGCAAAGAAAATTGTAGTTACAAAAGACTAACACTCGTATGCATAGTTGTTCGCCAGCGGCTCGCCGGAGTTTCGTTATGAATAGTATGTTGGCGGCACTGTACGTCTATGTCAAATTCGAGGTTAGCAGGTTATGTTTTGCGTCAGTCTGTGTCAAAACTGACGGAAAACTTAACCTGCTAACCTCGAATTTGACATAGACGTACAGTGCCGCCAACATACTATTCATAACGAAACTCCGGCTAGCCGCTGGCGAACGACTATGCATACGGGTGTTAGAAGTGTGAAAAGCATTTCGACAATGATCAGTGGGAGGTTAGAGAAAATGGAACAAAATACATACTCTGTAACCTTTTATACCGTTTACAGTGTTGGTGCGCCGAGCGCACACAAACATAGGTTTAAATATTGTTTCTGTAAGATCAGACATGGGCGCTAGCAATCAAGGCATATGGTGAAATTTAGGAATTATTGCCGGAAAATGTTGCAAAATAGTCAATTTTATTAAAAATCCATTCAAAGAAGGATAGAATAGAATAGAAAATATATTTTTTAGCAGATGCTCCACATGTTTGTCTCTATTCTCTATTATTTGCATTTTCTAATAGGTACATAACACATGAAGTTTCGTTAATTACTCATTTATAGTTCAGGCTATTACCTTTTCATCTATTATTGCATTGAATTTTAGAACGTAAGTATCTCTTTAACGTATTAATAACAGCCAGTCTTATAAAAAGTTAACGTCAGATTAGTGACCTTTATAAGACCGGCAGTAAGTGGCATATTTTAATTAATGTAAGTGTTCCAACAAAAGTCGTAACTCTAGTTTAAATTTGAATATATGTATGTATAAACAATATAAAATGCCTAATATATTATTGTATATGACTTAAAACGTATAAATTTAGCTTATGTGTTGTATCAATGCATTTCATAATAGGAGAACTATAATTAATAAATGTGCAACTACATAATACAAAGTAATGTAGTTAACTATGGCATTTCCGACAAACTTAATTTTTTGGGATCCCCAAATGTCATCGTTTGCTTTACTCTTATCTTATATAGGTACTCTAGGTGTAATCAGCTGATTTACAATATCACACCATGGTCCAAATAAAGATGAAACAGACTATAGCAACATTGTTTGTTTCATTGTCCGCACAGCGAGAGATTCGTGTTATACGTTTGGCAGTACTGTAGTGTATTGTTGGTGGCACTGGCAGTCTATGTCAAATTTGAGGTTAGAAGGTTAGGTTTTGTGTCAGTTTGTGTCAAATAACGTGAAAACTGGTTTATCTCTTCACACATACAGGGTGTCTCAAAATTGACGCCTGTACTTCTGGGATGTAATCAGGGGGCTAAAAGAAATCGAAAATAAAGAGAAGAAAATTTTCCGATTGTCATTTGTTATTGAGTTATTGATGAAAATGTAAATAATAGCTTCTATCGCCCAGTCGCTCCAATTTGTTGTGTAACATACTTCAATAAGGTGGCTATGGCATTTAGTGATGGGTAGTGTTGTGCCTTGGTCAATTGACCGGTCAATTTGACCACGGTCAAAAACTGTGTGGTCAAATGCTCTTTTAGCCTTAAAATTGCTTATATTAAATTACACTATCAATCAACGTTTTTTTTTTGTAGAAGGTCTTTATTATTGGCTGTAAGCCTGTAACTCATCAAACATTTACTGAAATTGCAAAAATGCAGGGGATTTACATATTTAGCAAGGGGATTCACACAGCGACCGATGTTTCTTGGGGGGTTTCTTAATACATTTTAGTTTGTTATTATTCTCTTCTTTGCTGTACTTATGCAGTAATGATTTGTTTTTATTGAAGCATAAATATATGGCCAATAAATGGTGTATTATTTTAGTTACCGAGAGTATAAAATGAAATAATTGTTAAAACTGTTAATTATATGCACTTATAAATACTAATCAAAAGGGTTGGTGGTAATATGATACTAGTTAACTTTGTGATTTGCTTAAACTTACAGAACTATCAATACAATTGATTAAAAAAAGGTTAATTAAAAAAATTAAAATGGTCAAATGAGCGGTCAATTGGCTGGTCAATTGACCGGTCAATTGACCAAAAAGTTGTTGACCGGTCAAAGGCACAACCCTAGTGATGGGCTTATTCGAATGAAAAATAACCAGTTATTGAAATAACCTGTGTAACTCGGTTTTCGTTCCAAGTATTCGAATGAAAAATAACCTCATCCTGATACGTACTACGTGCCATATCTCAGCGACCTGCGAGTGATCGAAATACTGTAAATAATACGTCATTCATAACTCATAACCATAAGCAAGGCAGATTGCCAGCTGAGGCTCGCGGTCGATCCGTCGTCATATGATATGAACATAAATCAATTTTTTGCCGCCTTTAACCTGGCCGATCGATAAACATAAACGTTTTACCACTGTTTTTTATTGCGATTAACAAGCAGCCTCGCATATTTCTTTCTTTCTACACTTCTTAATAAATACCTCTTAAGTTCCAATACATAACACATAATGTACAGGGTGGCCAGATAAGAATGCAAAGTGCTGTATCTCGGAAACTATTCGTCGTAGAGACTTTCGGTAAAAAAATTTATGACTAAAGTGGCTAAAAGAGGACCGTGGAAAATATTTTCAGATTTCCAAAATGGTCTCCAGGGGGCGTAACCGCCATATTAAACTTTTAAAGTGATTTTTCACTGAAATCCACCTATTAAATGTAACCAAAAGATATATGCTTATTAAAGCTAAGCTTTACTCGAGTAATTTTTGTTTAACACTTTTTGACTTATCTATTAAAATAAAGTGGTGGGGGGTAATTCAATGTTTTTTTAAATAGACAGCTGTAACTCCTAAACCACTGAACGGATTTTAACAAACTTGGTCTCGTTGGAAAAAGCATTTATTGTTCCATGAAACCCATTTTACCTGTGATATGTCTAATTCTTAGTGATGCCGCTAGAGCGCGTTTTTTGATATAATAACAGAAAATTGCAAAATTCTCTAAAAAATTAAATGCAATAATATGACTTTTTTTTCATAAAAATGTAGTGAAATGATACCTAAATAGGCTAGTAAAAACCGTATCTCGATATCTTATTCGTAGCCTGAAATATCGAAGAAAGAAAATTTAGTTAACATATAATTTTAAAGACGTTATTACACCGATATTTATTGTTATTTATTTGTCTTTTTTCAAGATTCAATGATAAAATTTCATAATTTAATAATTTTTAAATAATAAAAGTATTCTTAGTTCAAATAATTAAAAAAAAACATGTAGGGGCATAATAAGAAAAAAGGGCCGATTTTGAAATAAAACCAATGCCTCCTTAAATGCTCGAACTGTCTTCCATCACACTCAATGCATTGTTGGAGCCGCTCATGCGTGGACATTACAGCAGCTTCAATTTCTGCTCTTGAAAGGCTACGAATGGCCTACTGTATTCGGATTTTCATGTCGTCTCTCGTTGTTGGTGGAAGTCCAAACAGGTGAGGTCTGAGGATCGGGGTGGCCAAGGAAATAGACTTCCTCGCCCAATCCACTTCTGGTGATATGTTAGATCTAAATGTTCTCGCACATTTCTTGAGAAATGTGCTGGGCAACCGTCTAGTTGCAAAAACATATTTTGCCGTAATTGCAAGGGCACATCTTTTAATAAAATAAGCAATTGGTTTACCAGAAAATCAAGGAACACGGCACCATTTAGTGGTTGATCAAAGAAATAGGGACCTATAATAGTTCCGCCCAGGATGCCACACTACACATTGAGACTCCAATGGCCTTGATGTTGGACCTCGCGCAACCAGTGAGGATTGTTGTCAGACCAATAATGCACATTATGCAAATTAATGTTTCCATCACTTCTAAAAGTGGCCTCATCCGTCCAAAGAATTTCGGATAAAAAATGTTATACAGTGTGTCCCCGGATTGAGTTCACTATAGGTATAATTGACAAAAAATTTTACAATTTTATTTTAATGTTTTGGGATTCCGCCCTGCTTGGTCTGAAGAGAATTTTAAGAATATTTACAGTTTTTGAAAACATAAGTTGGCCTTGACAGTGAAGCAAAAACTATTTTCTTTTCAGGTAAACTACCCTTTCTGTCCATGATACGGCAAAATTTTACCAAGAAAAGTTGTTCAGAATGATAAATTATGGCCCTATACAAAATTTCAGGAAGATCTACCTACTTAAATTAAACCGTTAAAATTGTACCTATTTATTAAAAATTACGGTTTGATTTAAGTAAGTAGAACTTCCTGAAATTTTGTATGGGGCCATAATTTCCCATTCTGAACAATTCTTCTTAGTAAAATTTTGCCGTATTATAAACAAAAAAAGGTAGTTCACCTGAAAAGAAAATACAATAGTGTGTCCCAGGATTGATGTTACAAGAGGTGAGATACCTAAAAATTTTAGAATTTTATTTTAAGGTTCTGGGATTCGGTCTTGCTTGGTTTGAAAAGAATTTTAAGAATATTTTCAGTTTTTGAAAAACAAGTAGGCCTTGGCAGGGAAGCGAAAACTATTTTATTTTCAGGTAAACTACGCTTTTTGGTCATGATACGGCAAAATTTTATTAAGAAAAGTTGTTTAGAATGATAAATTACGGCCCTATGCAAAATTTCAGAAAGATCTGTTGACTTAGATGAAACCGTCATTTTTAATAAATGCAATTTGTTTAATCTAAAAAATAACGGTTTAGTCTAAGTCGACAGATCTTTTTGAAATTTGGTACAGGGCCATAATTTTTTATTCTAAACAACTTTTCTTAATACATTTTTTCCGTATCATGAACAAAAAAAGTAGTTTACCTGAAAATAAAATACAATTATCTAAAAAATAACGGTGTTTTCTAAGTCCACAGATCTTTCTGAAATTTTGCATAGGGCCGTAATTTATGATTCTAAACAACTTTTCTTAACAAAATGTTGCCGTATCATGAACAAAAAGGGTAGTTTACCTAAATAGAAAATAGTTTTTGCACATTTTTCATGGCCGACTTAATTTCTAAAAATTAAAACTCTGCTTAAAATTGTTTTCAGACCAAGCAGGGCGGGATCCCAAAACATTAAAATAAAATTGTAAAATTTGTTGTCGATTATACCTATAGTGAACTCAATCCGGGGACACACTGTATAACATTCCATGATGCAGTATGTGAAAACGTTCAACTTGAAATATTAATTATTATATTTAATGATGGAACTACTTGTTCCTTAAGTGCTCTATTAATGAATTTCTAAAATTAAACATGTAATATTTCTACTTTTAAAAAACTCAACAATGTAAGTCATTATAATATTAATCTGTTTATAAACTTTCAATTTGCAATGTATTACTGATGATGCCAACAAAACTGGCAAAACGTCTAAATTTTAATTATTAAACAAACGTTTTTGACAAAATGATTTTTATTTATCAACTAAAAATCTGTAATTATTTTAAATTTGACTTATTTATCCCCGTTTAACTAATCACATCCAATGACAATAATCTATCCGTCGGTCAAAGTCTTCGTGATTTAACGCTTGATGTAAAACCATATGATATGGGTGCAGTTTAAAAATTTGAAATAACAAACACATTGTGAAACATGTAAGGTAGTATATTTAGTGACATAAAACCTTACCTGTGATCCTTTAAAATGTTTAGAATAGTAGTACGTGATATACCCAACGCGCGAGACATTGCTCTCGTACTAACGTGGGGATTCAATTCCACGTCTGCTAAGACATTAACAATATTGTCTTCCGTTGTTCTAGCAGAGTGTCTTCGCAACTGAGGTCGAAAGCTGCCAGTATTACGCAAATTTTGCACTAAACACGGAAAAATTCTCGCATCCCCGATTTGGATATCGAGCTCTGTATACTCTTTGAGCCAATGCCGCATTTTGAAGACATTCAAAATATTCCGTCATATCGACAGCTTCATCATTTGTAAAAGGCATTTTAATAGTTTCAAGGCCTTACTTGTGTGTGCAACGAACACAAATTACACTGTCTCTATAAGTATAATTTTAATATTTTTTGTTGACAAGTTGATTTTAGGCATTTATTTTTCCTCCATGGCCTACTCTTCATATTCTGCCTACCTTGCACTTGCATACTAGCTGCATTGATTATTATGCCCCTAGACGTTTTTTTTTTAATTTCTTGAACGAAGAATACTTTTATTATTAAAAAATTATTAAATTATGAAATTTTTTCATTGAATCTTGAAAAAAGACAAATAAATCACAATAAATACCGGTGTAATAGCGTCTTTTTAAAATTAGATGATAACTAAATTTTCTGTCTTCGATATTTCAGGCTACGAATAAGATATCGAGATATGGTTTTTACTAGCCTATTTAGGTATCATTTCACTACATTTTTATGAAAAAAAGTCATATTATTGCATTTAATTTTTTAGAGAATTTTGCTATTTTCTGTTATTATATCAAAAAACGCGCTCTCGCGGCATCACTAAGAATAAGACATATTACAGGTAAGATGGGTTTCATGGAACAATAAATGCTTTTTCCAACAAGACCAAGTTCGTTAATGTCCGTTCAGTCACTTAGGAGTTACAGCTGTTTATAAAAAAACATTGAATTACCCCCCACCACTTTATTTTAATAGATACATCAAAAAGTGTTAAACAAAAATTACTCGAGTAAAGCTTAGCTTTAGAAACCATATATTTTTTGGTAATATTTACTAGGTGGATTTCAGTGAAAAATTACTTTAAAGGTTTAAGATGGCGGTTACGCCCCCTGGCGACCATCTTGGAAATCTGAAAATATTTTCCACGGTCTTCTTTTGGTCATAATTTTTTTTACCGAAAGTCGTTACGACGAATAGTTTCCGAGATACAGCACTTTGCATTCTTATCTGGCCACCCTGTACAGATAGCCACAATACTACGAAACAGAAACTTAACATGGACTGAGGCTGAAAAGATGGCTAAAAACACTTCGGAATGAAGAAGAACTACAACGAAATAGGCGCAATATCCTCTACACCTGAATAAGGTAGACAGAGGAGCGATTATGTAAGTAAGTAATAATTGACTATGCTAATTGCATTATATTTGTAAGATGGGTAGATAATGGTGTTGTAACTGTTGCCCCTGCGCCAGCGTAGCTCAATGGTTAGAGTATTGGACTGCGGTGTGGAAGTCTGGAGTTCAAATCCCAGATCGATGCCTACCCAGTCGCTTTAAATAATTGGGGACCTGCGTTCGAAAGAACAAGAGGTAATAATGCGGTTGTCTAATGCATGATGCTCGCCATAATTTGACACGCGACAGCTGGGTGTGAAAGCGAGGATACGGAAGCTCTGACCTTCCGCCTTGCAGGCTAAGCTCCTTCATGGGGTGTTAGTGCCCCACCATTATTATATTAACTGTTGCCTCTACCTGCAATGGTGTCCAGTCAATTAGGTAGGGTTCGTAGATATTCTCAGGCAGAAAAGAAGGCAATTGCTGTACCCAGTCCAAACAGTATAGGCAAATATACTGCTTTTATGGGGAGAATCGATTTGATGGATGAAAACGACTCATTGCATAGGGTTGCCATATGAGGCACAAAGTGGTGGTGGTGCCTGTTCACATGGATCTTGAACGTTTGCATCCATAATGCATGGCAAATTCATAAACAATTAGGTCAAAGACTCAGCCAGTTTTTCGGAAAGATATTGTTCAAACATATTTTAGAATATTTATGGGGTAGCAGAAAAGTCTCCTGGAAGGGCATCGGCATCCTCAACCAGCAGGGTTTTAAGACATTAGGTACGGCAAAATGCGCTGAAAACTAGTTGTAAGTCCCTTGTGCAAACTATGTGTGAGAAAATTTATGTATTAGTACTTTTTGTTTTCCAGCTTTCATAAAAAATAAAAATTGTTTGTTTTGTTTGTTTAGTACAATGGCTATCGACCTCGAAGGTTATTAGCACTTTTTGTAGTAACAATGGCTATTTAACTAGTTGCGTTAATTATTTGAAATTACCTATATTTGTTTTTTCTTATTTGCAATATGTGGTAGTGCAAGAACCTTGCGTTGCCATATTGCAACGCTGTTTTTTGCTTCAACTACGAATGATAAGAATGAACTTCTTGAGCTAGACACTTGATTTTACATATGCTAATGAAAAAATTTATATAATTATACAATTTTAAAAAAATACCAGCATTAATGGGTTAATTTCTGTTTACAATTATTGTTTATATTGCATTCGCGATCTTTCTGGATGAGAGTTGGCCATGATTTCGTTTTATCAAGTTACTTTCTTTATTATATTTTTTGTTTCCTTTAGGTTTTCCTGTTATTAAAAACTACGTTTTAGCGATTTTAAAAAGATCTCGATAGTTCATGTCAAGCTCGTGTCAATTTGAATTCAAGTTGAATTAACGCAGCAAGAAGATGCCCAAAACGATATCAAAAGAGACCAAAGTGCACATTAAAAAATGTTTTGAAACCCTACGAAATATGCGGCCTGATTTAAACCATGATTGTCTGGTAAACAGCATTTGCAATATTTTTGGGGTAAAGATAATAACATACATGTTTTGTATATTTACCTAATAACGCATTAATTTTTAGTTTGGGAGGTTGACAATAGAAATTATTATAAAACAACAGCCTAAAGAGTTGCAATCTTCTGTCGTTAGCGTACACTCTAAATCTAGTTTATATCAAAATCATTTTTAAGAAGGACTTACAACTGATTTGGCAATATAATTCCGAAAATAGGTTTTTTACAGTAAGTGATTTATTGGTTGATGTTAAGGAACAGTGTGGGTTTACGGGAAGGAGAACATTGCTATACGAAATTCTAAAATCTATGGGATATAAGTATAAACTTACTAATGGACGCAAAATTTTATGTGAACAAAAGCACGTTGTTGCATCCAAAATTAGTTTCTTGCGAAAATATCTACATTTTAAAAATTCCAATAACAACATCATCTTGGTGTACCTTGATGAAACGTGGATCTACCAAAATGGATCTACGATTCGTCGTTGGGTTCACGAAGATGATAATAAAAGTAATCCATCTAAATTCAGGGGGAAGGGAAAACAATTCACAATTTTGCATGCTGGAACTAAATTTGGGTTTTTGGAAGGATGCGAAAGAGTTATTTAAGCAACAGAGGCGTCTATTATACCTCTACACTACCACGGGAACGTCGGAGCAATCATATAGCAATGCCCAGTGAACAAGAAAATTGAAGAAGATCAAACCTCCCGAGTGGATGCAGCGAAAGTGCAGTCGAAACAAAGCACAGCATAGTGCGGTAGTTCATATTTTATTCTCTGTCCATGGTTGAAATTATAGCATTTTTCAGGTACTCTACGGAACAGTAGCTTAACTTCATGTTTCTCCTTCAGCTCGTTTAGGCGCTTATTGTAAAGAAGGGATTAACCGAGGTACCTACTATAACATGAAAATAAAAGACGTGTTGCCAATATCGTCGAAAAATACGCTAAAACACAAAGGAAGACAATTAAAATTCTAACAATTTTCTGCTACTTGTAAAAAACATGTGATTAGTTTAATAAAAATTTAAATTTATAAAATCTTTTATCTACGACCACCACTTAAAGTAGGGCTTTTAGCGCTAGCTTTTTTCACTAAAAGTGACGTTTTATAATTTAGCGTGTTTAAAGAAATCAGCTGTTTACTTTTAACCCATGTGCTAAAAGTGAAGTGAGGTTATAAAACTACAATCTCGAACTGGAAGTGTGGTTGTAAAGTTGTTCTAGTTACTTCTTGGGTTAGAGGTAAAGTGTGTTTGAAATCATTAAAGCGTTATGTAATGAATAGAGTCAGATGTGTAGTATTAATAATTACCTTTGATAACTGACTTTGACAGTATTGGTTTCACAAACATTCGCCCGCGTACCAAGGCCCTCTCTTTATTATGACATAAATTCTAACTGTCATAGATGCAAACCTTTGTTAAATCGATATTTATGGATTAATAACAGTAAAATTAACGTCGTAGATAAAATATTGTATGCAACCCGTGCTAAAAGTCGTTTATGCACGAGACATGAAAATTATGAAACTCAGCCTTCACGAGACATGAAAATTATGAAACGAAGCCGAAGGCTGAGTTTCATAATTTTCATGTCTCGTGCATAAACGTCGACTTTTAGCACTTGTTGCATAAATAGCTATTGCGTTCAGATACAGAGGAAGCGCTTGCAACAGCGCAAACGATAAATGATATGATCGATATTTTTCGAGTTATTCGCGATTGAAAACTTAAATTTTTCGTGATAAAAATGTATGTTTTTGGACGGTTTTTCGCGAATAAGTCGAAAACTTCGCGCTCTATCAAATAAGTTGTACTAACCAAAAATGAAGCTTAGAAAACAGGAAAGAGATTGGTTTTTGTATGAATGCTCTAGGTCCAAAATAAAATAAGTTATGGCTCGTTGAAGAAGATTTTTTTTGCAACAACTTGGTTCGAAGTAACCAACGAAGTAATTAACGAAAAACCAATGCATTTTTCGGGAAAAACTTATAGAAGATTTTTTGTAGTGATTGAAAAGACCTTTAAAATGAGCTCTGTTAAAAGTCGATTGCATTATAAGTAAGCGAGTTACGATGCAAAAACGGTGGGTCACTCGAATTTTTGAAAAAAAAATGAGAGCTAAAACCCCAGCCATTCCACTAGAATTGATATTGACCATTATCCCTTTACAAATTACTTTATTTTGTACTTGGCGCAGCGAACAAATAGAGTGACTTGTGCAACCCAAATAACATATTACAAAGCTCTCTGGATCAGTATTTGAATAATAATTACTAAAGAATCAGAGATGGGGTTCTTATAATTAAATTTATATAGCCCCTCTATTTACAAATAGTAGCGACATCGTGGGGCAAACCTGATACAAACATGAAAATACAAAAAGTTACTAAACGGTAAATTTCAGTGTAAACAGTGAAAAAATAACAGATCTGAGTACCTGAAATCCTATTCTGCCACTATTTTTACACTTATCGACACAACACCGTGGCATTTCCACGTCCTCGACTTCGAATTAGCCTCCGAAGAGAAAAATGAATAAAAACACGACAAATGTCAATGTCACATTTTAATTAATTATGCAACTTCCTTGGCAATTTTTAAATATGCTAGGGACTTAAGGGATACCAACGTGATTTTGCCCCAGCGGCAACATCAAAGGTTGTCGCAACTATTTGTAAATAGAGGGGCTATATAAATTTAATTTAACTGACATTAAATCATTTTTTGAGGTTATGATCCAAATAGAAACTTCGACCACCTTAAAAAACATAACATTTGTGTACGTGTAATTTGTAGACGTGTGGTCTGGCGTTTGATAAATTTCATTATTGCGTACATATTACAAGTGCACAAATGTCTTGCTTTTTAAGTTTCCAGTTGTATCATAACCTCAAAAAATTGTTTAATGTCAGATGAAATTAGGTCTAATTATGAGAACCGCCATCTCTGATTCTTTAATAATTATTATTAAAATACTGATCCAGTTAGCTTTGTAATGTGTTGTTTAGGTTGCATAAGTCACTCTATTTGTTCGCTGCGCCCAGGTATAGTATTACTCATGTAATCCAAAAGTTTGAGCGGGTTAGAATGCGTATTTTTCGAAAAAAAATATGATGAAAATGGAAAACGTATTTTTCAAATTTCTTAAAAAAATACCTTATTTTGAAATTACCTAAAACTAAAGAAAAAAACGTAAAAAATAATATAGTGCAAAAATGTGGATTTTTTCTTAACGAACATTTTAGTTTTTTTATATTTCTGTAGGAAAAAGAATAAAGGCGATATAAATGTTAGCAGTTTGCATTAAAGTGCGCGGACCACCCCTCCCGAGCCCTTCAACCCTTTACTTTTTGAATGTGGAAAGTCTGCGCATGTAGAAAAACTTTTGGATTACATGAGTAATACTAAAGTAAAGTAATTTGTAACGGGATAATGGTCAATATCAATTTTGGTGGAATGGCTGGGGTTTTAGCTCTCATTTTTTTTTCAAAAATTCGAGTGACCCACCGTTTTTGCATCGTAACTCGCTTACTTACACTACAAAAAATGTTCTATAAGTTTTTCCCGAAAAATGCATCGGTTTTTCGTTAATTAACGTTGATTACTTCGAACAAAGTTGTTGCAAAAAAAAATCTTCTTCAACGAGCCATAACTTCTTTTATTTTCAAACGCGAATAGCTCGAAAAATATCAATCTATCGGAAAAATTATATAGAACATTTTTTACTTAGAATTTGTCCCTCTATCCATTTCCGGGGTTATTTTGAGTGAACAATTTCTACCCCCGAGAAGGGGTGGCATCCACTCTCAGGGTAAAAGCGCACATCGGCGCTATGTCACTTTTGCTCCTTGAGCCATCCCCTAACCACTCACCAAATTTCACGTCAATCGATCAAGGTTCAAAGAATTCTGAGGTAATAGTATATTTTTACCTTCAACGACTGGACTAAGAATATAAATATCAATCAGTGCTGTGACCACCGTCTCTTTTCTTGTACCATTTATAACAATATCAAATCTCATTGTCCACAGAAGTACGCACCATAGAGATAAGATAATGCTAATAGAATATAAATATCAACCAGTGCTGTGTGCACCGTCCTTTTTCTTGTACCATTTATAACAATATCAAATCTCATTAAATCACACATATAAACTGTCACAAGTGACATTTGTTTCATACAGGGGCGAGTCAGAAGCCAGAAAACAACGTTTAACGTGCCGACGATCACAGCATTAGCCGATCTTTCTATTCTATTAGGTTGTATATGGTGCGTCCTCCTGTGGACACACGGTATATAACAACAATGAGATAACATGAATAACAAAATAGAATGCTTGAGTAAGAAAGAGATGGAAAATAGTATATTGTGTACCAAGGCCGTAAAAGTGATCTTTTTTGGCCGAATCTGTTGTTTGCGGCCAAAAAAGCACTTTTGGCCGAGGTGCACACAACATTTTTTAGGTGATCTTCACAAAAGAATTCAAACATTTGGTCACAAAATTATGTTTTTTCTGAACATTTTCTTGAAAAACATAGTTACCTTAGACAACTAAAAACAAAAGCATTTAGACAACTAGAAATAAAAGCATCTCTGTCAAATTTAATATTGAGCTTCATCGCGTGTGTTTTGAGCCTTTTAAAATGGGTGATAGCGATAGTTCAGACACCCCCGGTGAAATTCTGGAAGCTGCAAGTGTTGCGACCCTAAGTTTGCTCCCCGCAAAATCCAAAATCATGAAGTAGTTTCTGATAGATCAGTTCCAAAAAAGTAACATTTGACAGATGTGTACAAAAAAGTAAAACTTTACGGCGACAAAAGAGGCCATAGACAAATTATTTTAGTAGGCATGTTTAGTTGCTAAATGTCATAATTAAATTAAGCGTCAAGCCTTCTCGAATATTTGCTACTAGGTTTATCTCTTTCTTACTCCAAAAAAAAACTGTTCCTCAGCGGGCTCTGGAAATTCAACGTATGAATAATATGTTGGTGACACTGTACGTCAATGTCAAATTCGAGGTTGTCAGGTTAGGTTTTCTGCCAGTTTTGTCACAAACTGACGCAAATCCTAACCTGCTAACCTCGAATTTGACATTGACGTACAGTGTCACCAAAATATTATTCATACGTTGAATTTCCAGAGCCCGCTGAGGAACAGTTTTTTTTGGATCTCTCGATATATACAAATTAATATTGCTCTGCCAGTTTATTCAGTTTTTTTTTTTCAAAAAACAGCTGGCCCTACAATTTCCCCTTATAATTAATCTTCTTTGTTAGTTGAGTATTCAAACATTAAACATTATGACTTAAGGTTCAATTTTTTAATGCAATTTGCCATTATATAGGTTTTGAAAATATCTTTGCTGGGCGGAGGGTGTACCAAGTTCATGCATAGATGCATACTCAGGGTGCATCTGTTGTGCAACATCTAAGTCACATTCAGGCGTACTCTTGCTACTCTACTGCAAACACCAGTCGTTAGAGGAGAATAATATTGATTGTATTCCACAGTCGAACGGTTACCCTGCTCAGTAGGTACCAATCCAGCGCACTGTGGAAAAAGTTAGGCCTATCTACTATTGACTATTTGAACAGAGGACTTGCATATTGAAAGCCTGGCAATCTACCCACTGCGCCACGGATGTTGTCTAATTATAATGTAATATGTTGGTGGCACTGTAAGTCTATGTGAAATTCGAGGTTAGCAGGTTAGGTTTTGGGTCAGTTTTGACACAACTAAGCTTGATTTCATTTTCATTTGCTCACATGTTATATGTCAGCCAAGAAGACTGTACTAAAGAGATGTAACTTGCTCCTAGGACGGGTGTATATAAAAACTGCCCCAATGCCGGGGATAGCCGTTGGGGCGCTGTCGACAGCCTGTAATTTTTTCGGTCATTTTCGTTCGTTTCGCTGCCGTTCGAGAGTTGGAAGCGAGCTAAATTAACCTGTAATAGCGGTTAAAAGTCAGTTTACGGTTGTTAATCAAATGGAGTGTATTTCAAGTGTGTTAGTAATTGTTAAAACATAGTCTGTAAAATCTGTGATTTCCAGTTACACTCAGCAAATATTTGACATTGACAATTCACGAGTTTTGTTAATGGATAACAGTACACGACGACCGCCATATTTGTCAACTTTTAGCGGTCCGCTTCGAAACGCGAGTTATTTCTCCTTAGTAGTCTTCTTGATGTCAGCTTATAAAATATTTAAATATTATTATTGATTTGATTAGTATTTCACCTATATTGTCAATGGGCATTTTTGGTCATATTTCTTTTTTTACTTCCCTCGTCTGAAAGACGAAGGAAGTATTGTTATCACGAAAAAATCACCTTCACGTTTCAGGGTCTCTACATGACGAAAAACAGGTTTTCTCAATTCCGTCTGTCTGTCTGTCTGTTTGTCTGTTGGCGGTATAACTCAAAAAATATTTGTCGGAGGAAGACGATATTTTGCATACACATTATATATATACCTGGAATAAAACCGGGAAAATTCTAAACAAATATATACAGGGTGAGCACCTAAAAAAAATTAAATTGTGTTTATTTTTTATTCAACTTAGTAATAGATACAAGTAATAATTTGTACATAGTGCAGGCTTTATTCTTACCAAAAATGGGAGCCAATAGATACAGCATAACTGTTTTACGATACAAAATCGAAGCACAAATTAGCGCGTTACTAAATATAGCTGCGACGCAGGAATTCGAGAGGTCGGTGCTTCGTGGCGCAGGTAGAAATTGCCCAGTCACTACAAATCCCACAAAACGCTGCACACGCGGTCCACTTGGCGTTCGAATTCGACCACCGGTAACGTTTTTTTTATTTGAAAATTTATTTAATTTATTAGAAACTTGAAGATATTTTTACTCCTAACTTAATTTGATTTTTAAAATTATTTATTGTCACAATGTCGACGAGGTAAGTTCCGGGTCAAGCCTTTTACAGATCTTTTTTAGTATTTTTCTGTCCCTTCATACTATATGCAATATACGCCTTGTTATACCTATTATACGTACAGCTAACTATACTATCATATTTCCATTATAGATTTTTGAAGAAATTCGTAGTAGTTTTTTAATAGTTATTAGTGGAACACATAGTTCATTATGTAGGTATTTATCTACTTCGATGTCACAATATGGTTATTATAACACCGAAAACAGTGCTACAATGGATTCCATTATAGCACCTTTTTTGCATTGTTATTTTCATATGAAAAACATTTAAAGTGAAACAGTCTACCTTGTTTCAGGCAACTGACCGATTGTCACATTTATGAAATGTCAAATTTCAAAGTTACATGAAAAATATTAAAACAGCCTACTTTGTTTCAGACAACTGACAGTTTGTCACATTTATGAAGTGTCAAAATTCAAAGTTTTTGATTATTTTTATGCAAAGTAGATAATAGTTATTTACTATACAAGTGAGATAAGAGCATCTTTAATATACGTGTGCGTAAGTTACAAACGAGTGCATAGCACGAGTTATGTAAGCACACAAGATTATTAATGATGCATTATCACACATGTATTGTACAAAATTTTATCTATAACTGCCTAAACTTGAGAAATGTCAGATCTGTCATTTTCATAAATATTTTGGTAGGCAAATGTCACTATGTCATTCATTTGACACTATTTCAGTTAGGTAATAAAGCCATTACACCACTCAGTTAGGTAATGGCGCCATTACATAACTGAGTGGTTGAATGAGCTTTATTACCTAACGGAAATAGTATCAAATGAGTGACGCAATGAGTTACTTATCCCACTGGAGTAGATAAAATACTATATTATACTCGTTTAATAAGTAGCGCTCGTTCCATTGGGGCACTCGTAGTGCCCCAAACGTACTCGTGCTACAATAGGCCCTCTAGTAACCTCAGTAACTACACGATTTCAAAGGCGAATAGTTTTTTCTGGTTTTGAATTTGCGAACGTTATTAACTAATCATGTCGCTTGCATTCCGACCAAATCATTTCTACGAGTATTGTTCTAAGTAGGACATTATTTATATCAAGACGTACTCAACCTATACTAAACCAACGTTTCCTCTCTTCGAAGAAGTTTTTAAAATAGGATTTTGGGCTTGCTCATTATAGAGCGGCATTTTTAGTGTAATTTTGGACAAATGTCACATTGGCAGCATTATAAAACAAGCTCGATTTAAAGCCGACATGACCAACACTTCACGATTTTTTGTTTCCCCCAGTTCCTTATAATTTTTTTTTTTATTAATTTATTTACTATTTGCAATCTGTATAGTCATTACAATAAGCAAATGTGATGTTCCTTATAATTAAAGAGAAAATTATTACGTTGCAAAGAAAGAGTAATGTGTAGACTTTACGAATGGTTATAAGCGCCGTGGCTGTTAAATTTTAACGGCCATGGCTGTTATAGGTGACATTTTGATCAAGCAGACAGTACTGATATAGTACAATAATATGCAAGTGTTACGAAAATAGTATATTACTTTACAAGGGATGTAGGTAAGATTTACACTACCGAGGACCGTTTGATGCAAGGTGCGAGGTAGTGTAAATCTACCTACATCCTGTGTAAAGTATATACTTTTTGTCACTACCAATATTTCCTTATGTAAAACTAGCAAGATACGGACTATAAATGTTTGTTTTTTTCTTCTAAATCTTAAATGAATTCTAGAGGGCCCGGTGCCTGTAAAATTCTGCCATGGTGACTTTACAAGCACCTTGTTTTTTAATAGATACATCATTTATTAATCACTAATATGAATTTTTAGGATTTTCAGCAAGAGGACATAAAACGTTGTACGCGGTTCGCTTGCAATTAGCCTTTATTGGGGCTCACCGAATTACAGGGCTCGCCCATAAAGGCTAATTTACTAAGCTTGCCACGTAAATAACTATTACCGGTCCCTGATTCCCGTTTTCCGATCTTGACCGGCAAAACGTTACTTTCTGGCGAAAAATATATCCAGAAACCACATATTTTCTTTTTTACTATAGTTCCAACTTTAACCAAGTAAACGCGACCCAAAGTGATCAGATATTTTTGTTCATTGACACATTAGCAACGCAAGGGGACCAGATAATTTTTATTCATTGGTACTTAATTTGCATTAATCTTAATCTAAAATGAAATAATGCGGCACAGTATGAAATAAAACAATGTACGTTATACGTCCACAAAATTTTTCACAACACTCGTTTCGAAATTCTAGATTCGGCCTCTTCGTCGTCTCGTCCATCAACATCAAACTCATACTGTAAAAGCTCATTTACCGGATTTGCAACGTAAATAACTATTACGTCATTTTGAAACCACAATCTGGTTTATAAGTCCTCGATAACGAGTGTAATATGGCTTTTATGTCTGAGGACCTGCATATAAAGTTGCTAAGCGGTATACCACACACCATCAATATAGTACGTGAACACCCACAATCTGCATAGAAATCGTAGTACACCAAAAAATCACAGCGCCAGCACAACGATGACGCAGTCGTCTGTAGCCAAAATACTAAATCCTTGACTTTTGTGAAGTTTGAGAACCAAAATAAAATAAAACGTTGTATGTACCACGTGCCTAATCACGATTATAGCCTTCGGGAACTTGAAAGTTTTCCGCTTCGCGTCGTTCTTTAAACATTCCCTAGTGTTATCAAAAGTCAGACCCCCACTATGATGTATTTTTGATAAAAAATATCTAATATATAATATTATTTTACGTCATTATCGACAGAAATAAAATAATTAGCGTTATAGTGAGTATATAGCACAACAGAAACAGAACCGATTTTATTTTATTCCATTTTTATTGTGACGATTAGCATTACAATTTAAATTTACAATTTTTACTTCTTTTTACGATAAAGGAAGTATTGGATGCACCCCAAAAATTCGAAATTGAGTTTTCAACAGATGTTCACGTTTTAGAGTCCTCTGGCCCAAAAAACATGTTTTTGTTCATTGGTCTGGTGTCTGTCTGTGTGTTTGTCTGTCTGTGAACAGAATATCTCAAAAACGAAAAGAGGTATGACGGTGAAACTTCATATATAAGTTTTGTGTATAGTATCTAGATGCGACAGCAAGCTTTTGAAGAAAATCGCATAACCGGAAGTATGGTGTTTACTCTTGTAATTTTTCAGTTTTTTTTTCGATTTTTTTCAATAACGGCTCAAACGATTTTTTCAAACTTAACATTTTCATTACATTTTTAAAGTGTATTGATATGAGATGGGTGGTTTTCCAGTTGAATACCTGTCAAATGGGTTTCTTTTGTTTTTTTTTCTATTTTTTTGTTAACTCCTATTTTAAATAGAACGCCCGGTATATTATTATATTAATGAATTCAGCTTAAAATTTTAGAAAATTTTTTTCTCTAGAATTAACTTAAAAATATTCAGTAAATTGATAAAAGATTTAAAAAGTTTGAAAATTGTTAATGGAGATCAATTCAAAATGAGATACGCTTGATTTTTTAAATAGTATAAATAAAAATAATATTGTCGTAATATTTGATTTAATGAATATACGTTTCGCTAATAGAATACTGAAGAAGCTAATACTATTAGCGAAACGTATAATCATTAAATCAAATATTACGACAATATGATTTTTATTTATACTATATAAAAATCAAGCTTATCTCATTTTGAATTGATATAATTATCTCCATTAACAATTTTCAATCTAGAATTAACGCTCTATTTTGTACCGTTTGTGTAGAATTTGTAATGTTTTGGCAAATGCTTAAAAATTAAAAATGAAATCTTTTGGCTAATTATAAGATCACTGTAAAAGGAAGTTGTGTGCGTGTATCACACCAGATTTTTTTTAACTTAATCATGCCATTTCAGAAAAACAAAATAAAATACACGCCAATACATGGCAGCTATGCTATCGTCGTACTTCATATGCCGTCTCGCAAGTAAAGCATCACTTTCCTGACTTATGTACTATACTATTACTATGCGAAAAAGTAATGTCTGTAAATTCATGTCTTCATAGGTATACATATACACAGTTATTGACGATGGTTTGTTGGGGGGCCTACCGTTCCCAGCACCCAGCCAAAAATCCTAGTTACGCCAATGCTGAGTACTGAAGAACAAGAAAGTAAATAGGTATGCATTCTCAAAAATGGGAATTATGACCCAACAAATTTCTCGGGAGGTCACTTTGACACTTTCAGGATTTTCTGAGAAAATGTGTTAAAACCTTTTCTTATCTTGGGACACTCGGTGGCACGTTTTGCTACCACTTTAATCTTTTTACGACGCCGATGGTTACACCAGCCCATAGACCGCACAATAATAATATTGTCGACTGTAAATTTTACAAGTGGCAGCCCGACAGGGGATCACCATAAAATCAGTCTTCTGCGGTGGGCATACTACCTACCAACAGCCAGCTCTGTTTTTGACAATAATTTCTAACTACATAAATATAGAATATCTTTAGTATTCAATCTACCTCATACGTAATTTGAGTTTTTTAGTATAATTTTTGTTTTCTTGCCATATGAAATTTGGTGTTCACACAATGTGGATCTACGCATCTACGGCCCTGTGACCTGTGACCCGCTGGTCCTATCCGCCCCTGACTGGGCTACACCTGAACAGGGCTGGCCGTAGCCGTTTTGGACCACAGGCAAAGATAGAAAAATGCCTTCCATACTTGTACTCGTACATAATTAATCAAAACAAAAAAACATCTTGTAAGTCTTCAAATTCTATATTGACAATACAATAATAATTCAGTAAGTAAGTTGCTCCATATGACTAATGTAGGTTGTTGAATCAACAATGACTGAAAAATTGGGCTCCGTTTTTCGACATGTCAGTTATTTTACATTTAGTCTTTTCTTCCAATAAATTTACCATTTCGGTTTGAATTCTTTTACGTTAATAATGGACATTTGTTTCTTAATCTTTTCTCTTGCAAAAGTGTTCTTTGAAAACAGGGCCAGATAGTCCCTTACAGATGTCATACGAAAGGGTAAATTTAACTCAGCTAGTGTCAAAACAATTTGAGACAATCTTAAAAAAAAACACTGTTTAGTGCTATTGTTCTTTTTAGTTCCTTTTACAATAAAGGAAGTATTGGATTAACCCCAAAAATTCGAAATTGAGTTTTCAACAGATCTTCACGTTTTAGAGTCCCCTAATACCAAAAAACATTTTTTTTATTGGTCTGTCTGTGTGTCTGTGTGTCTGTCTGTCTGTCTGTCTGTCTGTCTGTCTGTGTGTCTGCCTGTGAACAGAATATCTCAAAAACGGAAAGAGGTATAACGTTTAAACTTCATATATAAGTTTTGTGTACTATGCAGATGCGACAGCAAGCTTTTGAAGAAAATCGCATAACCGGAAGTAGGTATTTACTCTTGTGATTTTTCAGTTTTTTTTAGATTTTTTCAAAAACGTCTCTAACGATTTTTATTTAACTTTACATTTTTACTACATTTTTAATGTGTATTGATGTTAAATAGGTGATTTTCCAGTTGAATACTTCTAAAGTGGGTTTATTTTGTTTTTTTTTCTTTTTTTTTATTAACTCCTATTTTAAATAGAACACCCGGTATATTATTACATTTTTGAATTCAAATTAAACTTCTAGAGAAAATTTGTCGCTTGAACGAACACTCTATTTTGTACGGTTTTTGTCAAATTTGTAATTTTTGAATTTTTTTTACAAATGCTTAAAAATTTAAAATCAAATTTTTGGCTAATTATAAGATCACTGTAAAAGGAAGTTGTGTGCGTGTATCACACCAGATTCTTTTAAATTCCGTTGATATTTCCATAAATAGTTATTTTTACTTCCAGTTACAATAAAGGAAGTATTGGATTCACTCTAAAAATTCGAAATTGAGTTTTCAACAGATCTTCACGTTTTAGAGTCCCCTGAAACCAAAAAACCATTTTTTTTATTGGTCTGTGTGTCTGTCTGTCTGTGTGTCTGATGCGACAGCAAGCTTTTGAAGAAAATTGCATAACCGGAAGTAGGTGTTTACTCTTTAACGATTTTTCTTCAAACTTCACATTGTTATTACATTTTGAATGTATATTGATGTGAGATAAATGATTTTCTAGTTGAATACTTCTAAAATGGGTTTCTTTTGTTTTTTTACTTCCTTTTACTATAAAGGAAGTATTGGATTCACCCCAAAAATTCGAAATTGAGTTTTCAACAGATCTTCGCGTTTTAGAGTCCCGTAAACCTAAAAAACGTATTTTTTTCATTGGTCTGTCTGTCTGTCTGTGTGTCTGTCTGTCTGTGAACAGAATATCTCAAAAACGAAAAGAGGTATGGCGTCGAAACTTCATATGTCAGTGTTGTGTACCATGTAGATGAGACACCAGGCTTTTGAAGAAAATCGCATAATCGGAAGTAGGTGTTTACTCTTGTGATTTTTCAGTTTTTCGATTTTTTCAAAAACGGCTCTAACGATTTTTTTGAGATTAAAATTTTAGAGAAAATCGTACGACACTCATTAATGACCAATAGAAAAATTAGTTCACGAGCCGTATCCAAGCCAACAAAAAAATTTCTTGGAAATTTTTTGTAGGCAGAAATTACTTCTTTTTAGGGTTTCTGTCGTTACGATTTTCTTACCGAATCTCCATTCGAGCATTAATTCATATCCGGAAATTATTTTTCGTGCATACAACAACGTCGTAATTTGCCCTCGCGTCCCGCTCGGGCAAATTAATACGATGTTGTTGGAACGCACTCAAAAAAATTTCCGGAAAGAATTAATGCTCTTATGAGATTATATGTGAAAATTTGTCTCTTCAACTAACACTCTATTTTGTACGGTTTTTGTAGAATTTACAATTTTTGAAAATTTTTGACAAAACTAAAAATGAAATGTTTGACTAATTATAAGATCACTGTAAAAGGAAGTTGTGTGCGTGTATCACACCGGATTTTTAATTGTATCCTTGACGAACCATTAAACGATTTTATATCTTCATCGGTGCTGTTATAAATTATTTACCAAATTGATTTGAGTATCGTTAAGAGCTTTATTATTGCACTCATTGCGGTAATAGATATTACCGCACTCTTTTTTACAAATCAAAGAATACAGTGAACCAGAATTTGTTGATGAAGATAAAATATTGAACAATATACTTTTTCTTATGGTACTTAACGAAACTCGTTTCCTTAAGAGGCTCATAATAACTTGTATCGTTAATATCTATAATATGACAAATGTTTTTTCATGTTAATTAATCGCATACTCTACGTTTTTCCAGTCATTGTACCCTGTTACAAATTTGGTATTTAATGTAGAAAACAATTTACAACAAGAGCAAACAATATAATTTAGTTTTAAAGAATACGCAAGCCATGTTCTTTTAAACTTTTCGGCATTTGATGAAATTAATCGAAACTCATTTTTTGAGAATCGTCTAGCGCTCTAATCTGTAGGAAATTATAAGGTAACGGGAATATATGTAGGACCATGATCAATGATCATTTGCTTAACTCGATGAGTATGCATTACTGACCATTTTTCTGAAACAAAATCAAAATTACTACCTTCTTGCTTGGTATCTTCCCGGCGCATCTCAAGTTCGCCATCGGTGACTTCAGGTTCCCCATCAGTAATTTCAATTTCAGAATAAGATTCTGGTTTCAGTCAGGATTTACAAGGTTTTCGAGAACGATGTTTCAAAATTCCTCTATCTTCTTCCAAAACTGGACAATGAATTTCTAAGCGCATCTACATCCCTATAAATGTCAACAATAAATGACTTCATCAGCAGGATTTCAAAACATAATCGCGCTCTGCGTAGGTCTGTTACTTGTTTGGTTGCCTTCGTCAAACTATACTAAGACTACGTGATTGCCATATTTCTAGTTTTAAATTTTATAAATTAGAGTTTTGTACAGTGGTCGGAATGTAAACTTTGACGAACCGGAACGCTGTCGGGGGGCACCGGGAGGCATTTTGGCACAATGCACCACGTTTCGGTCAATAGAAGATATTCTAGCTCTCTGATTGGTTGTGACCGAACGGCGGTGCATTTTGTCAATCTAAACTGGAACGTGGTACATTCTGCCCCGGCAAATGGGCTTAGTCAGCTTTACAATACTTATAAAGTGTAACCATTCAAATATTAACCGACTTCGAAAAGTACATTATGCTGTAGTTGAATACGCACTAAATAAACAACCGTTCGTGACAAAATAGGTATTAGAAAATTCCACTTTTTAATATGTTTTATGGAATAACATTGCAATTGCATATCCAAGTTGAATGCGTGGCAATATACTAAAAAATATATCCTAAAACCAAATATTATTTCCTTAGGTAGATACTATAACATAGACATATGTTTAATAAAATATTAATGACCTGCTCCATGCGATTTAGCATCGGTTTTCTGCATATTTCTTCGTAAGCCAATTGTCGCTTTATTTTGGTAGTATTACGTGACTCGTTGTCGCTGCATGGTTGACGTCCGTATGGTAATTTCTAATTCCAATTTGGAAATATGGCAAGTAATGGCTTCGGTAATCGGAATGGGACGTTTCGCCGCCGCCGTTTCGCCACCGCCGGTTCGCCACGGCCGTTTCGCCGCCAAGCCGTTTCACCACCAGCCGTTTCGCCGCCGGGCCAGTTCGCCGCCAAGGTTAACGATTTCAAATGTACAGAATGTTAATGTCTACATTTAAGATTATTTTCAAAACAACAAATTCCGGGTGAAATTCGGTGCACGGTCCGGTCTATTCCGCATGCGCTGCCAGCGAAGTAAGATTTATGGTACGATCAGCGTCCGTCAAAATGTTGTGGGTGCCGTATCGTCTAGTAATTTTTAAAGCAATGTTGTTGCGCTCTCGGCGGTGGTTCAGGTTAATGGTTTATGTTAGTTGTTAGGTCTTGCTGATTTTTTTAGAGAAAAAATACGAGAGAGAGTTTGTTCAACGTTACATTTTTCTGTTCACTGTTACATTTTTGTGCATGCGCACTAGACCGGACCGTCCACCGAATTTTTACCCAAATTCCTTAACGTACCTAATTCGAAAATAACTACCGATTTAGTTAGGTTAGGTTAGCTTAGGTTAGGTCATGATCATGTGTATCTATATGTTATTCCAAATATTGAAATTGTTCTGGCGGCGAACTGGCTCGGTGGCGAAACGGCCGGTGGCGAAACGGCCTGGCGGCGAAACGGCGGTGGCGAACCGGCGGTGGCGAAACGGCGGCGGCGAAACGTCCTAGACCGTCAGTAATACCTAATTCATCTTGAAAATAAGTTACAAATTGGATTCTTGTGTCAGTTGAAGCAGGCAGTGCACCGAATGCATCAGCAGTATCCAAACTGTGGCTCGTTCTTAATCGTAATTATAGCAGGTAAATTATTCTTTAAAAAATCCGATATCTATAACTGGTTTACGATTAGGTACTTATACACTTAATGAAAATCTGGTGTTAGTTCAAGAGACAAATGTTCTTTAAAATTTTAAGCTGAATTCAAAAATGTAATAATATACCGGGTGTTCTGTTTAAAATAGAAGTTAATAAACCAAACAGAAAAAAAACAAAAAAGCCCATTTTAGAGGTATTCAACATGGAAAATCACCTATCTTACATCAATACACATTAAAAATGTAACAAAAATTTAAAAAAAATCATTAGATCCATTTTTGAAAAATCGGAAAAGAAACTGAAAAATTACAAGAGCAAACACCATACTTCCGGTTATGCGATTTTCTTCAAAAGCTTGCGGTAGCATATAGATAGTACACAAAACTTATGTATGAAGTTTCAACGCCATACTTCCTTTCGTTTTTGAGATATTCTGTTCACAGACAGACAGCACACACACAGACAGACACGCAGACAGACCAATGAACAAAAACATGTTTTTTGAGTTCAGGGGAGTCTAAAACGTAAAGATGTGTTGAAAATTCAATGTAGAATTTTATGGGGTGAATCCAATACTTCCTGTATCGTAAAAGGTGATATGATTCAGGAGGCACGCAAGGGCCTCCATTATCAAAATTTAATTCGATTACGCCCTCGCCACGCAACAAGTATCAAAACGCGGCATTCATTACCAGATCGACAAAATTCAAAGACGCAGTTTAAACATCTGCATAGCGGCAGCCGTCCCAAAAATTTACAAGGAGCTGCCGCATTACGGCCCAGAGCATAACCTTCATAAACCCATCAAAACAAGATGACAGCGCGACAAAGGAAGTGTTCCGGGCAGTAAACCGCTCAAAAACACAGGGAAGCTGGCGCATTAATTAAAAAGGGCCAACATTACGCGAATTGAGGTGTTGGTCTGTTTCTTTTCCTTTTTACTAATGTTATAAGGTCAGGGTGAACATAAACAATGCACGTATGAAATAATCCGCAGCCGCCCGCGGTAGAAAGCATAATTTTTTTTCCAAGTAGGCAGAGGGCCGAAATAACAGCACCATAAAACTATAAAGTTTGCGAAGATTGCAGCGACGAGAGGAACAGACAGTTTTAGGATTAAGCAGTTTAGAAAATAAAACTCAAAGAGCATCAATAAACACCGGCACCGGATAGTCTGAAATAAAATCCATTCATTAAAAACTCGCGTTCAAATCGAGGAACAATGAAAACCCACGCCGCGAGGGCTGATTGAATTAAAGAAAACACCGACCACCGGAGCATGCGAAAAAAATCGCCTAAACAGTGGAAGCACGGGGCAGCAAGGCCGCGTACCAGAAAGTCCGCGAATCACAAACCGCGCGGCTTCTATTGTAAAAATAATTTAAGTATTCCTAACTTTGTTAATATGCGGGCGAAATACGTCGAATAAGAACGCAAAATTCAAGTCTTTAGAAAGCGCAAACAATGCAGAGATTTTTGTTTCTTTCCTCTCGCTACGAAAGTGATAAGCCCGCAAACGCCGCGGCATCTAAAAAGATCGACTTTGTTAATATGCGGGCGAAACATGTCGAATAAGAACTCAAAATTCAAGTTTTAAGAAGACAGAAGCAATGCCCATGTCAGCGATAAGATAGCGCTTCGCGCCGCGGAGATCAAAGCCGCGAATCCAATTCCTATCAAATTTGCAAACGTCCCCACTGCCGTTCAGCCAATCGGGAGCGAGGAATCGGCAAACAAAGCCGGCAAGACCTTTATAAACCCCGGGCTTCTTGAGAAGGGCACGGAGTTCCAGCCAGCAGTTCAGCCAGCATCCAGCAGCCACCGCCCTCGGTCCAGCCAGCCTGATTACTCCAGCTTCAACGACACTTAGTCTCCAGCGGTGCTCGCCGAGCTCCTGGGACTTAGAAAATTCCTTCAGCAACACTTAGTCTCCAGCGGTGCTCGCCGAGCTCCTGGGACTTAGAAAAATTCCTTCAGCCGCACTTAGTCTCCAGCGGTGCTCGCCGAGCTCCTGGGACTTAGAAAAAGTCGCGGACTCGAATTTAGTCGCCAGTGGTGCTCGCCGAGCTCCTGGCACTTAGCCGAATTTGCCCAAGCGAAGCCGGATCCAGCCGCCCGACACGCCGGCCGCCCCCCCAAACCACTGCCGTCTTCGCCTGCAGAGTCACCGCCTCCATGGAGTAAGGACGTTCCTTCCTCCCCGTTCCACAGGACGCCGCCCCCAGCCGGCCTCTCCGAGGACGCCACCCCCCCCCCCACGCACTAATCAGTCTCATATATTTTTACAGACTCCAGGAGACCTTCCAACGCCTGTTCGGCCCCTCACCTACCCCCAACCCCGAGTCGCCCTTGACCCTCAAGGCACGCCGTTGTCTACAGTTGCGGCCGCACTCAGGATCGCCCGCCGCCGCCGCCCACCGCGCGGACATCGCATCCCCGCAGTATTGCCCACGGACCCCGGAGCTCCGAAACACGCCCACGGGACAGGAAGCCCTGTACGACCAGACTCCGCCCGGACCGCGCCGCCCGCACCGCCGCCAGCGACAGGTCCTCCGCCGCCCCCGAAAGTTGGAAGTGGAGTTGGAGCTGCACCTAAGCGCCGAGGAGACACGGGAACTGCAGTCCTTGTGGGACGCATATTGCGCCCCCGCCGAGTCGAGTCGCCGCCCCCAGCTCCCCACAGTAGCCCTGCCGGCCCGAAGCAAGGTCCAGGGTACACCCCACTACCACAGGAGGGATCCGCGGCAGACCAAGGAGCTACGCGACCGCCCCCGGCCGCCCCTCCGCTCCTCTCCAGCGCGCATACCGTCCAGCCACCGCCGACACCGCCGCCGCCCGTCACCATCGCCCAGGCGCCCCAATCCGCAGCCATCCGGCCCGACGAGCCGGCGAGGCCGCACATCTAGCCCTCCGAGCCGCCTCCAGCGCCAAAACCCCCGCCATCCCCGGCACGCACGCCCCTCCCCACGAGAGGAAGAGCCCCTGGACGAAACACGGCGACCCCATCCCACCAGAAGCTTCGAGGCGTCATCAAATACATAGCCTATTATTTTTCTCTTTTGTATATATGTTCAAACAATTAAAAACCTGTGTAAATATCATTCTTTTTGTTTTCTCTCTCTTTCTCTCTCGCGCTTGCACTTAGGTCTGCTCCGCCTACCAGGGAGAACACCATTGGCCGACTGAGTTGCCAGGGCCAAATCAACAAGAGTCGCCATTAGTAGTAGTTAGCCCTCGCCCGCCCTCCAACGAGGCCGCGGGACCGAGTCGTGTTAAAGGAAGTAAAAAATCCGAAATGAAATACCTTAATATGCTGATGTCTGCTTTTAGTTATTTTCGTGGTTAATTTAATAACAATAGAAACAGAAATTGTTTGGCTTTCGATCCATATTGTTTTTTTCCTATAGGATGTATGATGGCACACGTAATCTTTTTTAAAAAAAAAATGTTGATTTAGCGCTATTTATTCGAGTTATGCAACAGTATAATAAAATTGGAAAAAATATATATCCGTCACTGCTTTCTCAAAATTTGTTGCAAAAATTATATAATTACAAATAATGTATAGTCTCTTTCTTTTTTTTTAAAGAGTTAGATATGAACTAACCACACACATTTTAGAATACCTGTAGGAGAAACTAAATTTAAAAAAAAGTAGGTATACGAATCGAATTCATAAGCTACTTCTTTTTTTAAGTCGGTCAATACATAATTTTCTAAATTTAGATATACTCTTGCATAAAAGGCGAGTCAACTGTGGTTTCGTTCGTCTTGCTATCAATCATTTGTTGAGATAAGATTTGAAAATTCTGTTATCCACTTATCACATTCTTTAATGGTTTTCACTTCAGCGTAAAGTTTTTTCTTGTTGTATCTCTTTAATAGAATATTTAAATGTCTCAGGCCCATTATACGGCAAAGTTTGTTGCATTATAATGAGGAAAAACTAGTAAGGAACACTACACAGAAATTAACAAAGCATGCACCACGCATATAGATATACGACAGCAGTTTTACTTAACAGCATCGCATGGGCATTTGACGCGGCGAAGAGCGCGGCAAAATGTACCACGTTTCAGTTTAGATTGCCAAAATGCACCGCTGTTCGGTCATAACCAATCAGAGAGCTAGAATATCTTCCATTGACTGAAACGTGGTGCATTGTGCCAAAATGCCACGGGGAGGTATGGCCTCCCGTGTGCGCGGCAGGCGAAAATCTTCGCGGAAAATAATAATAATGTTGATAATAATATGTGTTTTTTCCGTCAATAGTCGACACAAACCAGTTTAATTCAATTTAATTTAAAAAAAAAACACGAACGGTATAAATACAACAAAATAAAGTTTATTCATTTCCTTCTAGAATAACTCAATAATAGGCAATAAAATCAAAATAATTCAACAAAATTCAAAACTCTAAATATTGTAAGGTAATATAACAGATAATACATTTCGCTCAATTCATCGAGAGCATCAGACTATTGCGATAAGGTTGCTGACAAATTGTACCGATGCAATCATTTTGTGAACGTCACTATATTTGCCTCTTTCTTTTCCATCTCTTTTTGGAAAATTTTTCGCGAAACGGAACGGATTTTGATTAAATTTCACGAGACGGAACGACTCTTGATAATATTTCACGAACCGGAACGCCGTTCCGGTCCGTTCCGGTACATTCCGACCACTGGTTTTGTAGTAAATAATTCGAGCAGCGCTGGCCCCCGTCTGAATTTACGCCACAGGCGGCTCAGGCATCCCATAGGGCCGGCCCTGCTCCTGAAGGCTCTTGCTGCTATTCTCATTGCTGTATTGTATATTGTATCTACGTACTTTAATCTGATTTTGCTAGCCACGGTATAAACTTGACCGCCGTAATCGAGTGTTAATCTTATTACCTTATAAATTCTTAGCAAGGTCCCCTTATCTGCCCCCACTGATGTTGGCTGAAAGATTTAAGTAATGTAACCTTTCGCTGAATTTTGTTTTGCCAGTGTTTTTTTATCAATTATTATGCTTAAATATTTGGTTGACTCTACGTATTCTAATGTCGTTCCGTTCAATGTGATGTTCGGGTTTCGGAAAATTTATGTGGATCGGTGATGAGTAGTTTAATAAAACATAACCGATGTAGACAACAATATCATCCATTTTATTTATTTGAGAACAAAAAAAAAGGGTAGCACACACGTACATACATGTAACAAAAATACGTTAATATGTAGAACATGAATATAAAAAATTATACACACGAACGCCGGAATCTGACTCGTAACATAGACTTTGGAAGCTGACCAAAAGCCATCGTCTTGCTTAAGGTAAGTCAAGTCGAAGTATGAAGACTTAGTGTTGAGACGCCGGGACGTCTGGTCTTAAAAACTGCTTCTTACGCAAGAAGAAGGGGTTTCTGAAAGAACGCCTGCTGCGTAGGAATCTCGGGGCACTCTTCGAGGACAATATCTACTGTCAGCTGTGGCGGGCACAAGGGTTTCGGAATACAACGGTATTTTATTATCGGCTTCCTGTGACTTGCGTAAATGTTTCTTTGCTCGCCTTTCCCTGCAGGTGATCCGTCTCGGATATATTTGGGTCCGGAATTTCCTCCGTTAGCGGAAAGGTTTTATTTATTATTAGCTGCCTCGTACCACTTTGGGCCACAATGGCCCATTGCCCTTCGAGTAGGATGATCAGGCCCGGAGTTCGGGTTTATTGCTTTGGTTGCGTGACAAGCCCTTGCATTGGTACAAAAGGGAGGCTGGATCTTGGACTCGTCTCTATTGTCGAAAAAGGGTTGAACGCACTTTCGCTGTGTTGACTTGGTATCTTTTCACTTTCTCCTGCAAAGCTGAACCCTGTCGACTTTGCTAGAGGAATGATTATTTCTTTTGCAACCCTATTAATTGGGTGCTTTCGTGCTGGGGCGATATGTAGTAGTTTTTTGGAGATAATGCAGTTCGTTGGAAAGCGTTTATGAAAGGCCTGACAATTAAGCTAAAACGGCGGAAGCAATTTGTCAACCCTTGCTGCAAGCGCGTTGTACACAAATCAGTTCTTGACGTTTAGAAAGTTTTCTTAAATGCAATACACAGTACACACAATTGACTTCAAACACCCACTGGTTGGTAAGCTACGCTACAGGTTCATAATATCTTTGTCGATTGGTAAAGAACATGCATTTGGTTTTGATCGTTGAAAATCTAATCAGTTACTTTTGTCCACTGTTCTAGTCTTCTAATGAAGTCTTAAATATTCTGTTGAATGGTTACAGTATTAGTTCCTCGACAATAAATTGTAAAATTACCCACATACATCGCTTTTTTACATCTTTCATGGCTATAATGAACACTGTTACACCTGATAACTGCTTCTTGAGGTACGCCATTTTTCTCACCGTAATTATCTGAATATACTCCTTCAACTCAGACTTTGAAAGTTCGATCTTTTAGAACGTTTTTAATAAAATGGGCTATATTAACAGAGAGTCCGTGGGATATTCGTTTTGTGATGATTCAATTTTCTTTCGTGTCGGTGTTATTATTTCACTTGCTGATGGGGATTCGCTAGTATAGCGTGAATGAGGTTTTTAAGTTTTTTGTTAGACTTCGCATGGGTAGTTCTGGGAATTTTGTGTGGAATACTTGATGAGAAAAAGAAAACGGCTAGCGCCGCTGGGAAAGCGCTAGGCTTGCATTAAGCAAGTCCTCGGTTCGAATCCCGCGGGGGCACGAATTTTTCCGCAGCCTTGGCGATTGGAATCGGGCTCAGTGAGACAATTCACAGTTGGATATCAAATTAACTGTGCTCTACTCAGAACCACAGGCCTAAGAGATAGAGTAACAAGGTCAACACATCATCAAGACACACACCTCACACAATGGTTGCTGCGCAATCACAAAAGACGCGCTTCAACTTTGTAACCTGAATCCGGGGCAAGTTGAGCATTTTACCGCCATACACAAGCGTATAAAGTAGTAGCCTCCACACCGCAAGGTAAAATGACGTTACTGACAATTCATACATACATGTTTGATTAGTTATAACGATTGACTTTTCAATTTCTATTTGGTTTTATTGCTTGTTTGTTATTAGAGGTTGCCAGTTTTTTGCCAGATGTTGTGAATCTGTAGAATTGAAGAATGGTCGCTTTATCTTTGTAACATTACTACAAACTTTTAACAAATAGTTGCTTAAAATAAGTAAAATTTTCCATTAGTTACGTTATTCTGTAAGCACAGACACTAACACAATTAAATAACATAAAACATTGAGCATTCAGTAATGACTTATATGACCAGTAAGCAACATAACCTTAAAAATTGACATCTTCAAAAAGCAGCGCACCAGGCTGGACCAACAAATGGAAAATTCACCAACCGTGAGAGCTTGAAGCTGGCTCTGTGCTCAGAATGAATACATAAATAAGACGAAAACGCACGACAGCATCGAAGAACGTCCAAAAAAAATGATACAGTCGATAATAATTGATAAATCAAACTGAATAAGTTCAACTGACAAAGAAACCCGATGAATTCAATTGATAACTCTGTAGAGAAATACTTGTAAAGAACTTTAACGCTATGCCATGAACCTCCTTTACCCCTTAGATATTATTCGGACTTATAAGTGTAATTGTAAACATTTAAATGTCAATTTAGGATGTGACCATGGCCCTTAAAACAGCAATACCCAAACGCATTGTAACCACTTAGCATACAAAGTAAAGAGGCTAATTACCTCCAGCAAATGTGCTTAGAAAAGTGTTTATCAACAACCACCTAGCTTTTGTTTTTGTACCAATAAGTCTCTAGAAAAACAAAAGTTATATTATTATTCAGCTGTTACGCTTGTAATGTAAGACGGCATAAAAACTTCCATAAACTAAAATTATGACGTTACAACTTCATTCGGTAGGTATGTGTTTATTTTAAAAAGGTAGTTAGGTTAAAAAAGCACATTAAAACCAGATAAGTGTACAGCCATACGACTTATAGCAACAAACTGCAGACGTTGTCAATTTAGTATGTTCTGAAGAAACCAACCGCGAAAATTGTGTGACCAAAACTCCGGAACACGAGAAAAAATTACTATAAATTTGATTTTTATACTCTTCAATATAGACTGTGATTGCGGAACGATGCGTTTGGGATATTTAAAATTTGGGTGGGGTGATAATTTGAAAATTATGAGAGCTGGACATAAATATCGTGCATATAAAAATTGTAGGTACGGTGGTAGTGTCATTGCTAAAATAGCTTTGATTGTACAGGATGGCTCAAACAAGTATAGCGAATCAAACTCACGTTTTTGGAATGTTCTATATTTAGGCAGCTTTAAAGATTGGCATTGAAATACTAATCATGTTGATTTGTATGGGTCTAACGCCAACTGTTTTGGAGATACAAACAAATTTATGCATAAAAATGTTGAATTTCAGGCGGCTGCTGCAAATAACAAAAAGCAATTATTGAACGAAACAAAACGTTACCAAAAAATTGTTTTTCGTGAGTTAACTTTCAATTGTAAAATTGTGGTTGTGGGTATTAATGCTATACAGGGTACTCAAGATTTGCAAATTTAATCATTCCGATTTTGTTGCAACTGGAACGCCCTGCATATTTTTATATTTTTGGGAAGTCCTTTTAATGAGCTTTCTTTTGATATGTTACTTTATACCCCTAAATTCAACTGTTTTTCTGATATGCGTATTTGAACATAAAAACAAATTAAACACCGTAAGATGCTTTATTTCATGGGATAATAAACCAACGCCTAATCAAAACTATTTTAGTAATGTGCACCACCTACGTACCTACACCTTTTTATACAGACAATATTTATGAAGCTTTCGTAGTTTTAGAAATATCATAGGAATCAATTCAAGATTATAGGAGATATATAGGCGTTTCTACATTTTTGCTCACCACTGTATGATAGTAACTTGAGTAGTTAGGTTCACACACAGGAATTAAAATTTTCGTTAAGAAATTTGACACCCAAAATGTTTATTTATAAAAATGTAATTCGTTCTTTTATGCAGCGTCGAGAACAGTGTTGCAAATTCTCAACTCTAGAATATGAAGACTTGCTAAATCTTCGGTGAAAAGTCTTAATATTCTTATAAAAATTCCCTAAACCCCGACTTTCGATCTGAAACAATATGATTGTAACTATAGGTAAATCAGGGAATCAAACGGTGCGCGTCATCAAACAGTAACTTTAATTAATAACTAAATACTTGATGACGTGACCGTTTGTTTCCGTAATTTTACTATATTTCCGTGCATGTTGTTCTTTGTAAACGAATTTTTCGCGTATGATTCGGAAAAATTAATGATAAACAGTATAATAACGAATAATGTTCTACTATAAATAACACCAAACTTACTACAGCTACGGAAGTATTTAAAAGTTTCCATTTGATTTAATTTTATGTTTTTGTGCAATCAGAGCCGGCTTAAGGATATGTGAGGCCCAGGGCTAAATTTTTTTAGAGGCCCCATTCCCATTTTTGCAACGGGTACAAAGGGATCTAAATGATTAGAAACCGCACTAGATTATAACCTTGGAATCTTTTCGAGGCCCCCGAAATTCGGTGGCCCATGGGCTGCAGCCTCCTTAGCCCCCCTTAGCCCCCCCGGCCCTTAATTTGGCTCTGTGTGCAATAGAATATTTTTTAGATCGGTAAGTTTGGCGTAACGTTCACTTTTGCAATACATAGATACAGTCAGCTTTTGTAGCATCGGACTCGATAGGTTTTATCCATTTATACTGCCGTTCCCATTCTTTTCGGTAATGCTGCTGATACTTTGGTTTTCTCATTGTAAACACTACGCGAACAAACAGTATACACCACGCACTCACTATAAGTATGTGATTAAAGGTCTCGTAGACTGAAAACAACGACACACCAACAAAATTTTCAATCGAGCCATTACTTCACATCGTAGACAATGGAATTAGGATCCAATCCAAAATGCAAGTCTGGTCGGCAGGGCCGTAACTAGGCAAACTTTTATTGTAGGCAAGCCAACATTACTGCGCCTTTCAGTACAAAAACGATATATGTGACAAAAAATACTAATGCCACTATATGACTTCTACATTTATCTCCGGATATATGATGTAATGTTTTCAAACAATCAGGTAGGTATTCAAAAATAAATCGAACATTATTTATTCAAACATTTTAAAAATAAACGACTAAATGTTAAAATAAGAAAATACAACACAAATAAAATGAGAAGAGACAACAAGATTAGCAAACACAATTCTTATTTAAAAAAGCACATACATATTATTATGTAGTCAGTAGAACATTTTAAGAATTTCCTATATATAAACATACGGTGTACTCAAAATCGGAACACCACTGCGTCATTTATTTATTTATATTTATTTAAATAAACATTATTTATTTATTTTATAGCGCAACGATAAGCATATTCATCTATCAGTGAACACGGGTTCAAATCCCACTTGCTGCAATGTTTTTTTTATTTCCAAATTTATGTAATTCTCTTTACTAAGTGTTTCTGTATTATTAGCAACATTAAGGTATATTTTACCTATTTTGTAGAGAATTTTTAAGACTTCCATAATTCGATCTAGCAAAAGTTGCCTTTCTTGCAGCGCTCTTTCTGTATTAAAGACGTCGAAAACATTTTCTTTTCCAACTTTCTTATTTTAAAAATGAAAATATTATTTTAATTATAATAAGACCACCTATGTGGTAACCTCAAACGCTAGTAAAGACCTATCGATATCTTAAAATAACACAATATAAACAAATAATTACTTATTATTATGCGTAGTAATATATGAACGTAGAATAAGGTTCTGTATTCGCAGCTACACTGTCACACTGTTGTGTAAAAATCAGTATAGGTATTTAAATAGTGAACCTTTTTCTGTCGGCACTTAGTATAAGCCTTGCATCAGGCCAATTTCGATAATTCTTTTTTTAATAAAAGCTACCATCGTGCAGGGCCGCAGAAGTGTTTTAAATTGACAAAATTCTACCGGGAAAGTAATTGTAGAGAAAAATGCTATAGTAGTGGAACAAGTAAGCTTTCAACATCGGTCTGTGGTGTTCTGCTGGTTGTTTTAATGGACAACTGTATCAGTGATGAACCTAAAGCAGTGAATGTATATGTTATATCAGTGGACCCGCATCAACAGTTGTTAAAAATTTAAGTTAGTTTGTCGCCACTGCTGTATTACATTGTTTTAAAAATACAAACATTTTAATAATTAGAATAAGACCACATATGCAGTGCGCTAACAAACTAATAATTCTAATGTTTTGATTGATATAGGTGAGAACTATAAAATAAACGCTGTTACAATCTGGTAGACATACAACATTTCCTTTGCAAATTGCACAAGGCAATGTAATTTATCGACCAGATTGGGCGCAATTCGCATTATTATAATTAGCATTATTTGGACTAAAATAGTTAATATTACAAATTACCTAGTTTATTTGTTTTTTTTTAGTACGAAGGAAATTACTTTTTTCAGTGCCATTTTCGCGCCCTTTGCCGCTTGCGCCTGTAGGCGGGTGCCTACTCGGCCTATACCTAGTTACGGCCCTGCTGGTCGGTAGTCCCCAGGATCCATTTAGTTTATTACTGGACTTGGCTAACTATTGGAAAGAGTGCGATTTTGATTCGCAGTGAATAATGGCAAATACGTGACAAACATCATTCTTTTTGAAGCAACGATAAGATAATTTTCAGGCACAGCCCTGATGACGCGTAGTATCCACGATCAAATTACCGAGTCAAAAACAAACAAACTACATACTATTAAAGGTCCATACCTTCAACAGAATTTAATTGATTCAATAATGTTAATAGTTAATATGTATCCTAATATTCTCTCTGAATTGTACGAGTACGTAAAACCCTAGAAAAGTAGCTAATCACATGTTACTAAAGTTTGTTGTTAACAGCCTCTTCAGATCCCTAAACTACCCTTTCACCTCCCTCTCAATAACGACCACCAATGCCATACCCTAGTTTTCAAAATATGCCACCAACGATGTCACTTCAGTCATTCTGCATTTCCAAGGGATTTTCCCACGCATTCGTCGGTTTCAAACTAAATAGCATCATCCCCTTAAACAAGGCAGCCTATAATAGGTGGCCTTGCCTTAAACCAATTTCTCAGTTTGAAGAAATGGCAACCCCCATAAATTTAATAGCGCCGACCGGATGCTTGGAAATAGTATAAAATGCAAGTATATATAATTCAACAGCATGCAAAAATGAAATATTCTAATAGCTTGGGCCCTAGGAAATTAAAATATTCTAACCAGGGCCGTAACTAGGTATAGGTAGAGTAGGCCCCTGCCTACAGGCGGAAGCGACCAAGGGCGCCAAAATGGCAGTGGGAAAAAATATTTCTTTCATACTAATGAAACAAAAACAAATCAAGGAGTGGTCAATTCTACGGACAAATTAATTTGTAATATTAAGGATTTTACCTTAAGTAATGCTAATTATAATCATGGGAATTTCTCCCAATCTGGTCGACACATTACATTCCATGCTAACTATCATTTTCTAAATTATAACAAATTAGGTACGAAGTTTAAAAACGTGACAGACGCAGGCAGACACGCAGGCCGAACACGCATCATACCTTTATAATAAAGCACAACACTGCATGCCATGTTAAACAGGTAAAAGTACCAAGGCTTTATTCAACGGTTTACTATTTTCCGGTTTTGTAAACAAACTTTTCATTACTTTTAGTAGGGATATTATCGCAAAAAACAGTTATTTAATATGCCGATTGGTTGTGTTTTTTAAAACTACGAGCAGAAGTATATTTCATCTAATAATAAAGAAGGTATATTACTGGCTTACTGAATACGCCCAAACGCTACTTTTAACTACACCCTTACAAATAGATTTTTCGTCTTCGCCGCATGATGCTAATTCAGGTGGCATTCGTGGTAGGAAGATCTGCGGGCACCTCACACTAACGCGCGAAACTTTAAATTTGGCATGCGCCGCAGACTACAGGTAGTTTATATATAAGGAAATAATATATGTTTTGTTGTATTCATAATATAATATGTACTCCCGTTATTAGAACTGTTGTTTTATATTTTTGTCTTTTTATTTAATTTTATTTATACTTTATTTTGTGTTAGACGCGTTTTTGTGTTATATTATAATGATTGTCCTGACCGGGGGTAGCCGCCCCCTAGCACCTTCAACTTCAACTATTGTTGCAACCCCTATATAGAATTAGTAAGTATCCGATGTCTACTGATCTTTCACATTACAGCAGTTACTTTAAATCGGTAAATCCGCTCGGCTGCTACCAGCTGCAGAACCACTAGGCGGAGCAACATATCTTCGCAGGATCCCTAGCCGGAACAACATGTCTTCTCTCTCCTTAATTATCATATAATCATCCATCACGAGCACGAACCTCTGGAAGCTATCGTTTGCTGTAGTTTCCAAAAAAAAGCTACTAACATGATGAAAGCAACTAACACGTGCATTCTACAGTAGCTATCATCTGACGCATTAACTAAGAACACGCATAGCACCGCATTGTTGCAACTCATCCTATTACAATTAATTATTGCTTCAAATAATCGCATACGCCAACAACTCCGAAAAATAGGACGCTTTGACAAACATACGTCGCGCCTCTGCAAGAATTCCAAATATTCTGCCCCGATTGGAATTCTATCCCTGACCAGCACACATGCTTCGACCTCCACTTTGGTTCTATTTGCCAATATTGCATTATATTTTAGGGTTAAAAATTTCCAGAAATGGTAAGCATAGTAACCAAAAATTAAAAATAATGCACCTTTACAAACTACCAAATATTTTAACCTTAGCATATACTATTTTAACAGTTAGTTGTTTATTTTTAAAACGTTTAAATTAAAATTATTGAATTTAGTTTTGCATATCTACCGATTTGTTTTCAATATACATCATACATACTGAAATAAGTGCAGAAGTCACTAAAATAAGTATTTTATGTCACCTCTATCGTTAGTGTACTGAGGGGCGCAAAAATGTTGGCTTGCCTACAGTAACATTTTACTTAGTTACGGCCCTTATTCTAACATTTGGAAATGCGTACACATTTCGCATTTTCAAGTGTGTGCCTATAAAATTTAAAAATGGGCATTGGCCAGGTCACAAAAAGAGAATGATCGTATCGACCGTCAACAATTATCGTACAAAATATCGTTTCTAGAAAAAAATTATCGTATTATAAAATTATGGTCTCTTTCTCTTTATTATTCTTTTTTTATTATTTTTCCATGTTTTCACTTTTATAAAATAAAACAACAGTCGCCATATTAGTCGCCTGGTATATTTACGTATGTATGTATGTATAATCTGTAACCTCATTTACCTTGCGGTGTAGAGGCTGGTGCTTTATGTGCTGGCATCTGGCGGTACAATACTCAACTTTCCCCGGATTCGGGATACAAAGTTGGAGCGCGCCTTTTGTGCTTGCACAGCAACCATTGTGTGAGTTGTGTGTCTTGGTGATGTGTTGACCTTGTTACTCTATCTCTTAGGTCTGTGGTTCTGAGTAGAGCACAGTTAATTTGGTGCCCAACTGTGAATGGTCTCACTGAGCCCGATTCTAATCGCCAAGGATACGGAAAAATTCCGACCCCAGCGGGATTCGAACCGAGGACTTGCTTAATGCAACCCTGGCGCTTACCCATCTGCGCCACGCAGCTTCTTGTATATTTACGTATTTATCTAAAACAAAATTAATAATTATTTTGACAATATTTCGAAAATGTACTAGTCGACTCACTTAGCGGCCCTTTTACAAACGAAACAAATATGTTTATATAAACAAACAACATAGAATACGTTTACAAAATACTTATAATATTATGCCCTCAAAGATATGTATCTGCAATTTCGGTTTCCTGTTGGATTTTCTTCGTCGGATAAAGGTTGGCAGTAACAGTTGTTTAAAACAGATATGCGGGAAAGATAATATCACTCCGTTTATTGTTTCTGTTGCAAATTTAGTCCTGCATTTAGTTTTTATTAAATTTGTCTTAGAAAACTGTCTTTTGCAACATGCGCTGGAATGTGGCAATTATAAGACGTTTAAAATAAAATCACATAAATCAGGAAATAATGTTTCCCCAATGATCCTTTATCTAATAGACTTGTCTGTCCGTCCGGGCCGCTGTTTCAGCAGCCAAACCGTAAGAGATAGAGAAAAAAGTTATTAAAGTTATATGTTTGGAATGGTCATGTCAGGTCAGGAACCGAATTTCAGTCTCTAACACTAATTATTATCTTAATTATCCTAATCCTAACTTTTTAGGTTAGATTCTAGGCAAATTTTATCAAGGCGAATGCGACTGGTAGTTTGCTACCAACAATGACGTCATATACGTACGTGTGGTGAATACGCGTTCTATTTGCAAAACGGTTTTTTTTGTTTTATTAATGAGACATTTGTCTCACTAGACTGCTAGTCCTTTATCTAATAGACTTGTCTGTTCGTCCGGGACGCTGTTTCAGCAGCCAAACCGTAAGAGATAGAGAAAAAAGTTATTAAAGTTATATGTTTGCAATGGTCATGTCAGGTCAGGAATCGAATTTCAGTCTCTAACACTAATTATGATCTTAATTATCCTAATCCTAACTTTTTAGGTTAGATTCTAAGCAAATTTTATTAGGGATGTCGGCGGGTATCCGGGTAGCCGGGTCGACCCGGGTAATAGTCGACCCGGGTGTAGTTTCAGGACCCGGGTACCCGACTAGTAAATTATGTAATTTCCAAGAAGTCAGCCTTTTTCGGAGAAGATGATAAAAATAATAGCAATAAGCGCTAGAAAAACATAACCATGCAGTAATAACAAGAATGGGATGGGGTGATCCCATACCACATAATGTTTTTTGTTTCATATAAGGAAGGCAATATATCCGCTTCACGGAAATATTCAACCCGTCAATAGTACCATTAAATTGCGTCAGTATGGGATGAAGTAACATAAACATCCTGTGTGTGATGTTGATTGATGCTGCTACCAATTTCGGACAAAAAGTCACGTACTTGAATTTGATAACACTTGGAAGTGTGAAAATACTTACGAATAACAGACGACTTGCAGGTTGAATTGGCCAGTAGGTACTATTTCAATTTAGTTCGATTTAAAACTCGCGGCGTAAAAGAAAGCAATTTGTAGTTAGTTCAGATGTTCAGATGTATACTAACATTTTTGTTATATATTTCGGGTACCCGGGGGTACCCGGGTAGGAAGTGTGAAAATACTTACGAATAACAGACGACTTGCAGGTTGAATTGGCCAGTAGATACTATTTCAATTTAGTTCAATTTAAAACTCGCGGCGTAAAAGAAAGCAATTTGTAGTTACTTCAGATGTTCAGATGTATACTAACACTTTTGTTATATATTTCGGGTACCCGGGGGTACCCGGGTAGGAAGTGTGAAAATACTTACGAATAACAGACGACTTGCAGGTTGAATTGGCCAGTAGATACTATTTCAATTTAGTTCAATTTAAAACTCGCGGCGTAAAAGAAAGCAATTTGTAGTTACTTCAGATGTTCAGATGTATACTAACATTTCTGTTATATATTTCGGGTACCCGGGGGTACCCGGGTACTGCTTTCGGGTACCCGGGTTTGATTTTAGACCGGGTACGACATCCCTAAATTTTATCAAGGCGAATGCGACTGGTAGTTTGCTACCAACAATGACGTCATATACGTACGTGTGGTGAATACGCCTTCTATTTGCAAAACAGTCTTTTTTGTTTTATTAAATGAGACATTTGTCTCACTGGACTGCTAGTCCTTTATCTAATAGACTTGTCTGTCCGGGACGCTGGTCCGTCCGGGACGCTGTTTCAGCAGCCAAACCGTAAGAGATAGAGAAAAAAGTTATGAAAGTTATATGTTTGGAATGGTCATGTCAGCTCAGGAAACGAATTTCAGTCACGTGACACTTCCGGTTTTCGAGAAATCACGTGATTTCCGTCCGTCCGGGACGCTGGTCCGTCCGGGACGCTGTTTCAGCAGCCAAACCGTAAGAGATAGAGAAAAAAGTTATGAAAGTTATATGTTTGGAATGGTCATGTCAGGTCAGGAACCGAATTTCAGTCACGTGACACTTCCGGTTTTCGAGAAATCACGTGATTTTCGTCCGTCCGGGACGCTGGTCCGTCCGGGACGCTGTTCCGTCCGGGACGCTGTTTCAGCAGCCAAACCGTAAGAGATAGAGAAAAAAGATATGAAAGTTATATGTTTGGAATGGTCATGTCAGGTCAGGAACCGAATTTCAATCACGTGATTTTAAAAAATATTATTGTTTTTATTTAATACACGTTCTATTTGAAAAACGGTCTTTTTTGTTTTATTAAATGAGACATTTGTCTCACTGGTTGCTAGTAATTAAACTAATACAGAACGTGACCAGCGATAACCAAAACATAGTCAATTAGAATACTAAATTGAAGCTTTCCATAACTATATAAATATATAATAATTTATGATTTATATTTTTTGTACTTTGTACATATTTTTACTTCCTTACCATCGCCAATTCCTATATTATAAATATGTCTATGAAGACGTGAGTTTGCTACATGACTTGTTCGCAGATAGTAATTTTATTTGTACAACTAGTTTTGAAAGTCATACTTTTTTTCATGAATATGCAGTTTGATAATGAGAGCGAAGCCCGAGTTTTATGTATGTATTATCAGTAACCTCATTTACCTTGCGGTGTAGAGGCTGGTGCTTTATGCGCTGGCATCTGACGGTACAATGCTCAACTTGCCCCGGATTCGAGATACAGAGTTGGAGCGCGCCTTTGATGCTTGCAGCAACCATTGTGTGAGGTGTGTATGTTAGTGATGTGTTGACCTTGTTACTCTACCTCTTAGGTCTCTGGTTCTGAGTAGAGCACAGTTAATTTGGTGCCTTAACTGTGAATGGTCTCCCCGAGCCCGATTCCAATCGCCAAGGCTACGGAAAAGTTCCAACCCCCACGGGATTCGAAACGAGGACTTGCTTAATGCAAGCCTGGCGCTTACCCAACTGAGCCACGCGGCTTCACATAATCACCATATTTAATTTGTAATAATGCTTTAAAACCCGGCCACTTTTTAATATCTTACCTAACTGATAAACGTTCATTTGCTTATCCTGTTAATTTGCTATAAATGAGGCAAAAAACGTAATTAGTTATTATTGGTTCATTAGTAGTTCCATATATGTATGTTATAATATTGATCAATTTTCCAGAAAATGAATCTAAAGTGTCTATTTTACAGTCGCAAATTGAAATTTTTACAGGCAGTAAAAGAAAGTTGTGTGGTGACCACACTTCATTTTTTTTTCTACGATGGTGTCAAAATGACAACTTTTTGCACAGTTTCTAAAGTGAAGTTTATAGCACTCTTAATATTAGCGCTCGAATTACGTCTTTTTAACACGTTGCCATTGGAGGCGTGTTTTAATAATTTATTAAACACGCTTTGCCGTAAGTTTGAATTTTAACATAACATCGCCCCCTTGCCCCCCCCCCCCCCTGTTCCTGCGCCCCTGATGTGGCCAATTTGATAATTCCAATCTAAATCTTCGTCAGAATCGGACGACTCTGCTAACGAAATTACTACAAGAGGAATGTTAACCACACAATGTTCTTACATATATTTCACCGAATCACTCCTGATAAGAGATTCACAGTGCTTAATTCATTTTCTTCACGTATCAACATCGCTTTTGCTCAATTCTTCTTCCCAAACTCTTCTGGCTTTTTCTTTTGAATTTGGAGCCGATATTATTAAGTTAGGCTAAACTGCAGAATCCGGTGCCAATTCCCTCTTTTTACTTGCTTCCCTTATAATTTTACTTAAGGTTACGAGAGAAATGCGGTTAATAATAATTAATATTAGCAATAAGGGAGTCTGCTTCGGATTCTGCAATTTTCCCTTAAGTTATTATATACCTAGTTGTTTATATAATGTCCGATTTATTTTCGCCATGTATCAATTGTGTTTCACTGTTTGTCGGATGTAATTTCCATTTGTCAACATTGACAAGTGTTGACAAGAGGGAAAAACATTTGAGATAAAGTGAAACACAACTGATACATGGTGAAAAACAATCGGAAAACCCTGTAAGTTCAATGGGGTAGTAAGTACAATGATAGGGGGGAAGCCTAGAACATTTATGTTGGTTTGTTTTAGAAACTCGTCAATTTTCTATTTTTTTTCGAAATTATTTAGGTGGGTTTTAACTAGATTCCAAAGTTGTATTTAACGATAACACATTTACTCCCAATGCTAGTTAGAGCAGGCACCAATTGATTTTCTACCCACTTTTGAAAAATTGCCTTGTTCATATTTTTGTGGTAATCTCGATGTTCAATTTTTGAGTCTAAAACTCTAAAAGGCCACACCCCGGTGGGACATCACCACAATGGCCTCCATAAAGCACTGTGAATCTCTTACCTTCTGATTTCAATCTCTTATTGTTAGTACTCATATCATCATCTTTAACCACATTGGTATTATTTTCCGTTCTGGTATATCCAGGTTTTCAGCTAGGTAAATAAAAGTGACTTCTTCCTCACTATCAACATATTCCAAATATATTTTTAAGAATTTGAATTTTGTTTGCCAAGAGATATTTTGCATCAGTCGTGTATTTTTTAGAATATTTTTTTATATTTGTACCACATCGTTTTCAATAGTTGGAATTTCAATAATTTATTATCCAACTAGTTGTCTCCATGCTCTGTTGAAAGTTTTTCTAAAGGCTGCACATTAGATTTTAAGTATTTATAAACAGTACTGATCAAAATCTAAAAATTAGTCAGGGCTATTACACAGTGTTTTATACTTTCAACAAATATTTTTCCAACTTTTTAAACTATTTCGAAATGACTTGTGTCTTTGCACACCTTTCTAAATTCGTGAAAGCAGCTTCTAGTGCCTGTTTTTATTTCATCACCATTCACGATATTACTCATTAATCGGAAATCGCTTTGACTTAAATTAAGCTTTATTTTGACTGGCATATCACATAAGTATCTATCAAAAATTACGAATGATTTTTATCTGTATTGTTAAATTTTAAATGTCATGCAGGATGAAAATGTTAAATATATAAAATTACAAACCAATGTGCTGCCAATACAAATCTAGGGTCTCGCCTAGTTCCAAGACAACTAGGTACAGTCGCGGAATTAAAAATCCGGACACTTAAAATGATTCAGTGTATATCTTACTTTAGTTTAGTTATCACGTTACGTGGTGAAATTAGTCAAAGTCAAAATAATTACTTGTACATGACAGCATGCCTCATTTAAGAGTCGAACAAAAAATGAAAGTAATTACATTATCCAAAAATTGCAAAAATCATCTATAAGACTCGTCCGGATTTTTAATTCCGCGACTGTACATGTTAAAAATTATGTGTAAACACAGCGGCAGCAACGTAACCACAGCCACAGGAGTGGATTTTGGCGGAAACATGTTAAAATGCTCTCCAAGTTAAAGAACATTTAGGCACCTTTCAATGAAATTTATACTTGAAATCAAGCTCAATAACGTTTAATTACAGAACGTTTAATAACGATTTGAAATTAATTTACCTTACAAGTTAAACAGCACTCGGTTAAAACCGTAACATTTTAAGCAACTATAATTAACGATTATTAATCTTAATAGCTCTGGCAAACGCATTTTATTACTGAAAATAACGTAATACGGAAAATAATAGTACCGGAAACTTCACGTGCAATAAATCCACATTTACCTACATTATTGTACTTCCCTCGGCGCGGCGTCGGTGTTGTTATGACGACGCCTTTAGAGAGCGCCGCGACGGCAAGCTCGTGTTCAGTTCGCGCCCGGCTGCAGTGTGGAGTATACGCATACCGGCGTTATCGCGTCCCGGCGCACGTAGAGCAAAGCATGCCCTAGCGTGCTGTGCACGAACAGTTGCACCGTCCCTTGTTTAGTGCGTCTGCTGCGGCTGGTGTCACTTTGCATGAGTGTTCAAAGCAGATTTAAGGGACAAAAGTGGCCTTCGTTCACGTACTCGCGATAACAGGTAAGTGATGTGTTTTTAAGTAGTTTTAGTTTAATAGTGGATGGTGGTTTAAGCACTTAATCGTACCTAACCTGCGAAACCAAAACAATCACACGTGCTTGTCAGACGCCTTCTTGTAATCGGTCACAGTGGGACTGTTTGCTGGTGCAGATTTAGCATTGCAGTGGTTTTTACCGGTTGTGTTTAGCAGTAGTATTTGCATGCTGGCCATAAATCGGAAAAATAGCGATGTTTACTCTTAAATTGTGAAAATTATAAACACTGCCTGTGTCAAATTTTGATGGCGCCCGAAAAAGTTACGAATGATGCAGCTGAAAATAGTACAGTGAAACTTTCCCCTACGAACATCTCTTACAAGCGGACACCCGTAATAACCGGAAACTTTTAGGTACATACAGAATTTACTGCGAGTCCTTAATACCGTGTGATTATAAATAATTTTCCATCAAGTTGCCTTTGAAATATTTGTTGTATGAATAATATGTTGGTGGCACTGTAAGTCTTATGTCAAATTCGAGGTTAACAGGTTAGGTTATGCATAGGTACCACAAGTGAATAAAGAGGCATTTTCCCCGAACGGATAAAATATTTTTATTCGCGTGTAGCATATCAAATTTGTTCCAATACCGTCTTACATTTAGTTACTTAAATAAGTTTTGAAACTGAATAAATAATTTCAAATAAATATCATTTTACCTGTTTTTGCACTAGTTACTACGGTAGCACGTATTTATTTTGTTAATTGCTGTGGATTATGGACTATTTTATTCACTAGTCAATCAAGGACCATATGATCCAAAACTTTTAACCTCTAGACTGTGGATAAAAAAAAAATTAAATTTACGTTGGCAGTGATGCGTAAAGGTATTATATTATAACCTATACAATGTTGACAGAATCACTTACCATTTACAGGATGTTTAATACTGAATACAAGGTGGTGCTGTGTATAGAAACTGCAGGAAATGATTTTGAACAGCAGTAGTTGTTTTTGTTACTAACATTTTTATGTATTCAACAAAAATGTTCGTATTTCTTAAAACGACATTCGTGATATAACCTTAAACTGACATATAAAATGCCAATGTGACTTATTACCACGACTGCCAATAAAATTAGAGCCCTTAGAGGATAAAAGTTTTTGTCATACTGTAGGCATTTTATATACGCTTATCGTTAAAATGGTTACTTTATCATGGAGATTTCCATAGATAAAATGCAGCTTTAAAAGTAGGCATTGAAAAAAATAAATTATATAGTAGTTTTGGAACTAGGCGATACACTAGATTTATATGGACAGCACTTATTTGTTGGCAGCACATTAATTTGTAATTTTAAATTTGCAAAGTTTTCATTTTTTACGAAGCTTAATGTAATTCAAAGTAATTTCTGATTAATGATTAATATCATGAATGCTGAGGAATCTGCTAGAAGGTGTTTTGAAGAATTTAAAAAGGTGTGCAAAACCACAAGTAATTTCGAATTAATTAAAAACGTTGGAAACAAATTCTGTAAGTAATTGAGCTTATCATACGCTGTATCATTGTTAATACTTGTGACTAATGTTTAGATTTCAATCAGTACTGTTTATAAATATTTAAAAGCTAATACTCAGACTGTATGAAAACTTTCAACAGAGCGAAGAGGTAACTACTTGAATAAGAGAATAAGTACACGTTATTGTAACTCGAAATTTGGTCGAAAAGGACTTCAGAATTTACAACTGTCAAATTGACAATTCACAATTTCAATGAAGTAGTTAAAAATACCGCTACTTTCTTCACGTTTTTACTTCCTTTTACAATAAAGGAAGTATTGGATTCACCCCAAAAATTCGAAATTGAGTTTTCAACAGATCTTCACGTTTTAGAGTCCCCTGAACCCAAAAAAACATATATTTTTTCATTGGTCTGTCTGCCTGTGTGTGTGTCTGTCTGTGAACAGAATATCTCAAAAACGAAAAGAGGTGTGACGTTGAAACTTCATATATAAGTTTTGTGTACTATGTAGATGAGACAGCAAGCTTTTGAAGAAAATCGCATAAGCGGAAGTAGGTGTTTACTCTTGTGATTTTTCAGTTTTTTTCGATTTTTTCAAAAACGGCTCTAACGATTTTTTTTTAAACTTTACATTTTTCTTACATTTTTAATGTGTATTGATGTGAGATAGGTGATTTTCCAGTTGAATACTTCTAAAGTGGGTTTCTTTTGTTTTTTTTCAATTTTTTTTATTAACTCCTATTTTAGATAAAACACTCGGTATATTATTACATTTTCGAATTCACCTTGAAATTCTAGAGAAAATTTGTCTCTTCAACTAACGCTCTATTTTGTACCGTTTTTGTAGAATTTGTAATTTTTGAAATATTTTGACAAATTTTTAAAAATTAAAAATGAAATTTTTGACTAATTATAAGATCACTGTAAAAGGAAGTTGTGTGAGTGTATCACACCAGATTTTTTTGTTATAAAACACGAGTTTCATGATTGCTTTGCAAAAATAGTATATTGTTTTATTAGGATTAAACGTTGCACTTTTCGAGCAATTATGTTTGCATTTGCAAGGCGAACTGCAGTGTAGCCGAGCAAACGCAATAATTGCAAGTCAAACAGAGTCACTTTTAATACGAATTGTATTATTTTTTCTGCAACCTAGAAAAGTACAAATTATTCAAAATTAGATATGATTGATACTTACTTTTGACGTTTCTCATTTAAAAATCATTATGGTAACTGCATCCATAGGCGACCAGTTAGAACTTACATTTAGTTCATACGAAGTAAAAGTATCTTTAGTACTATACTAGATTTAAAAAAAAGCACTACTTGGAATTAAGTAGTAATCAAAACTATTTCCGTGATTGGTTAAAACAAAGTCATAGTTACAACCATGTGAAAATCAAATATTTTTTCAAAATTGTCAATTTTACATTTGGTATGAATCCTAAAAACATAAAAGGCAAACCGATAAATAGTGGATAAAAAAGGCTGGCCTACAACGTTTATTTGAATTATATAGGACGAAATTATTGTAAAAACGAGCAGTCACACAAGCTTATATTTTCCTAGTGTAAAACTAAGTTTTAAGGTCACTAAATACATAAAGGTACCGCCATCCAATTCCAGGATTTTGTTCCCCCAAATTAAAAAGGACAGAACGTTGCAAGAAAGTGAGAGTGAGAGTGAGACACTAATGGCAGGAACCCCAAATTAAAAGAGACAAAAGATGTATGTTCCCACAGTTGGCGGTTCCTTTATGATTCAGTAACCTTACTTAGAGTCCCTGTATATAGTTATATAAGCAAACACAAATGTCCAAAAGTGTTCCAAAAATAAATGATGCGTTCAAGGCCGGAGTTGTTTTCCTTAGTATGTGTCACTTTGATGAATTTAATTACTTGTCAGTTTGACATTGTCAATAAATGGTAAACTTAATTCATTTACGAAAACTACACTGGTAGGTACCTATCTACGGTTTACCGATTGGTGGTCAGCTGATTTTGCAGTAGATAGATCGGATTGAGTAATTTACGAGCGGTTTTTTGGTGGTGTAGTAAACATATAACCTCTAAAAACTTGTCTTGCCGTCGAATCGAACAATATTACGTACGTCATTTAATTGTCATTGCCATAGCCACCCCTCAAATTTCCATTTTAGATTACTGCGCATGCGCAGTGGATCGTAGCCAATCAAAAATTGAACCGCGTTTGCCCGACTCTTATCTTACTATACAGTGTGGTCCATTAAGTGTGCAACAAATGGGAATTTTTTTTATTAGTTGTACAATCGAAATTTAAATATTGCCAAAAGTTAGTGCATGTGCGATAACCATATCAGATGCCCATAGAATGGCTTCAAGTCAAACAATATACAGGGCAGGACAAAAAATATGAAATTCGTTCAAGAACAAAGTTACCTTATTTCAAAAAATATAGCAAAATTTTATTGAGAAAAGTTGTTTAGAATCAAAAATTATGCTCAAATACAAAGTCACGGCCTCCTATTCGAATTTAGCTACAACCACATCCCTTTTAAATAAATTTTAGCAACTTGAAGCGTATTTGTAAAATTTACTTGGATTTATATTTTTTTAGGTAAGCGTCCACTTCATGTTTGTTGCAACGATATTTAACAGAACTTTAGAATTTCGCAAATATTCTTTTTAACAAGGCAAATGCTTTACTAATGATAATTTACATATGAAAAAACTCTGAATAAAATTTGAATAATAAAAATATGTATCATACGGGGATAATACAAAATTTTACAAAAAAAGAATCAAAATTCGAATAAGAGGCCGTAACTTTGTATTTGAGCATAACTTTTGATTCTAAACAACTTTTCTCAATAAAATTTTGCTATATTTTTTGAAATAAGGTAACTTTATTCTTGAACGAATTTCATATTTTTTGTCCTGCCCTGTATATTGTTTGACTTGAAGCCATTCTAAGGGCATCTGATATGGTTATCGAACATGCACTAACTTTTGGCGGTATTTAAATTTCGGTTTTACAACTAATTAAAAAATTTCCCATTTGTTGCACACTTAATGGACCACACTGTATACAGGGACTCTACTAAGTTTCAGAGCCAGTAGATATAGAGAGTACCGCCACGTCCGCCATGTTTATTCCTCTGACATATGCGTCACTTTGAGGTTTGTAACACAATTCCGTCAACGTGACGTTTGTTGGCAATCCAAAACTTTACTTAAAATTGGCAAGACGTAAGTCTATGTCAAATTCGAGGTTAGCAGGTTAGTTTTTGCGTCAGTTTTGACACAAACTGGCGCAAAACATAACCTGCTAACTTCGAATTTGACATAGACTTACAGTCTTGCCAATTTCAAGTAAAATTTTAGACATACCCCAATCAGTCATTGCTGGTGGGAACAAAAATGGCGGCGATAGCGGCATTTTTACGGATCAAAGAATGGCGGTACTCTCTATATCTACTGGCTCTGCTAAGTTTGAGTTCGGAGCGCCACCTACTGCATTCTTATTTGAAATTTAGTATAGGAACTAAAAGTGTCAGTAAGAGTAACGTCAAACTTCAGTGACCGATTTTGGTATTAAAAGATATGACTTTTAAGACGGTTGGGGTAAAATACATTTTATAACTTATATTGCACTGCCGTACAAATGTGTTGATTTGATTGTTCTTGTATGGCTTACAGGACGATCTGATCTTATGCATAACAAACATCGAGTGTATAGATAAAATACATGTTAAAGTAAAAATATAGTAATTTACGTTATAAGTCCGGTAAACGCAAGTTTACAGTAGCGAGTCCAAACGTTTCGGGACGAGGCGACGTAGGAGCCGAGTCTGGAATGTTGAGACGAGCTACTGTAAAAGTTTACCGGACGTATGTCGTAATGCGTTTTATTTCATACTGCAATTATTAGATTTTTACTTAAAACTACAAAAAAAATTTTTTTCAATTGAAAATGATAAATAGTTTGATTATTGATTTATTTCATTTGAGTCCGGTAATAGATATTAACGATACAAGTTTGATTATGAGCATCTTAACGAAACGAGTTTGATTGCCAAAACGAGGCGGTGAGCCGAGTTTTGCGGCAATCAAACGAGTATCGTTGTGTGCCATAAGCAAACGTGTATTGTTCAATATTTTATCTTCATCAATAAACTCTGGTTCACTGTATAAAAAGAGTGCGGTAATATTCATTACCGCACTGAGTGCGGTAATATCTGTCCATTACCGCACTGAGTGCGGTAATATCTGTCCATTACCGCACTGAGTGCGGTAATATCCATTACCGCACTGAGTGCGGTAATAGAGCTCTTAACGATACTAAAATTAATTTGGTTAAGACGCTATAACAACACGGATGAAGATAAAATATTTTACCGGACCTGTTTATTTCATTTGAGTCCGGTAAAATGTTTTACCGGACCTGATACCGTAAAGCCTCATTTTCCGGACTAAAATCATTAACTTAAACATGGGTTTTACGATGCAGTATGAAATAAAAATAGTAACGGGTGTTCATAAACAGTCGTCATCCCAGTAGGTTTTGACTTCAGAAACGTATGTCTATTAAAATTGAGAAAAAATGCACTATGACAGTACTCAATGACGTTTCATTGTGTTGCACGAATTAATCAAAGACATAACATTTTGTTTTTCAAAGCAACTGGGATGACGACTGTTTATGAACACCCGTTAGTAATTTTGACCTAATAAATTGACATTTTGTTGTCGTTTTAGACGTCAAAATAATGCATATATTCGCACTAGTTGCAATGTGGGATTTCATATTGACACCGTGCGTATATGAAAATTTAGACCAACTTTGTTGATTTAAGTAAATTTATTTACTATAAAAATTAATACGACTCAAAATTACAGAAAATCTTGTATGCAACACGTTACAAACTTAGTGTTTTTCACATACGTGTTGCCCAACTCGCTTCGCTCGTAGGACAATCTTCACGTCTAGAGTGAAAAACACTTTCTTTTTGCAACTTGATGCATACATAGCTATTGTATACCAAGGTACTGAAGTTTTAACTTTTATCACGAATGTGGATATGTCACATGAGTGATAAAAAGGAACTTCAGTGCCGAGGGGTACATTATGAATTTTTTTTTTTGAAATCGGGAAATCGTAAAATTGCAGCACTTTAACCAACTGTTGTAGGTTATGTTGATGTTTATCTGTCGCCCCGCTACCTATAAAAAATCGTTAAACAATGGATTCGAATGGATTACTTCACTGCCTATTAAAAACAAACCAAGAAATTATAAATTTGTACCTGATTTTTCTTTGAAATCGGAAAATCGTGAAGTTGCATCATTTTATCCAACTTGTGTAGGTTCTGTTGACGTCGGTTGACGTTTATCTATTGCCCTGCTACCTATAAAAAATCGTAAAACAATGGATTACTAAATTGCCGATTTAAAAAAAATAATTATAAATAAATAAATAAATATAGGATGTATCATAAATGCGTATATTAATTTTAATCCGTGGAAGAATTAACCAACTAGAATAACTATTTTGCAAAT
>CALNHX010006291.1:0-91981 GCA_940337035.1 Agriotes lineatus
AATAAATACTCATAAATGACATCGTATTGTTTTATTCCTGGAGCGTGCCCTAATAGAAAGAAACTCTCCATTACACGTTTAAGGCATCTTTAAAACATCAGACACAATATGTAGTGGTAAACTAAATTGGCAGAAATATTTCGTCATATGTACAATTTTTTTTAAAACCATAATAATGCTGTCCTTTCAGGCTAACAGTTAGTTTAGTTAGTTCTAATACATCTTAAGTCTATGTCTATGCTTAATTATAAATTGCCTCACTCATTGGTGTCCAACGATTTTACTCTTACTAGCTACTTCCCAATAACAATTAACTAGCTTGGTATAACACTAACACTTAAACATAGCACTTGCACTTAACTTGCAGTTAGATTGAGGGGTATCATACGTTTTAGCCACTACACTATCTTTCTTTCATCTAGGAATTAGACGGCTTCTTTGCAATTTTTTTATTTCGTCTTCAACTGACTCAACCTTGAGATCTAGCGGAATTGTGCACCTACACGGGTGTTGCAAGAATAGCAGTGTCATCAGCAAACTTAGCTATCATCGTATTTTTATTTCTGGTACGTCTAACTAAGATAATTTTTGTGGCATCTTGTACTTACAAATTCGACAAGCAACAACTAGGTGGTTTCACCATGTGGATTTATACATAAAGAGCAACAATAAGCTGCATTTAATTACTCTTTTATAGTCACAAAATCAACACTAATTTCATTTTTATTCAGTATGAGTCTTCATATGGTCAACTACTGTATTTTTCTTGTCTCCTTTATACTAACAAATAGAAAACGCAATAGGTATTTCCCCTGCATGCTTCTTCATATGTCTGACTAATGTGTATTTCTCGGCTGCTTTATACTCACAAATAGAACAAGGATATGGTTTCTCGCCTGTATGAGTTTTCATATGTCTCACTAAATTTTGTCTCTCCGTTGTTTTATGCTCACAAATAGAACAAGCATACGGTTTTTCTTCTGTATGCTTCTTCATATGTCTGACTAATATGTTTTTATCGGCTACTTTATACTTACAAATAGAACAAGAATACGGTTTTTCTTCTAGATGCTTCTTCGTATGTCTGACTAATGTGTATTTCTCCGTTGCTTTATACTCACAACTAGAACAAGCATACGGTTTTTCTTCTGTGTGCTTCTTCATATGTCTGACTAATATGTTTTTATCAGCTACTTTATACTCACAAATAGAACAAGAATACGGTTCTTCTCCTGTATGTGTTTTCATATTATGTGTCGCTAAGGAGTCTTTCCGTATTGCCTTAAATTCACAAACAGAACATTCATAAGGTTTTTCTCCTGTATGCTTCCTCATATGTCTAACTAATCTGTTTTTCTCGGCTGCTTTATAGTCACAAACTGAACATGCATAACATTTTTCTCCTGTATGGTTCGTCATATGTACAGCTAGCACGTTCTTGTATTTTGTCCTATAGTCACAAACAGAACAAGAATAAGGTTTTTCTGCCATATGAGTCTTCATGTGACTAATTACATTACTTCTGACAGATGCTTTATACTCACAAATTGAACAAGAATGTGGCTTTTCTCCTGTATGAGCTCTCATATGTCTAATTAAACTACCTCTCTCGGCTGCTTTATATTCACAAATAGAACAAGAATGCGGTTTTTCTCCAGTATGAGTTTTCACATGTCTAATTAAAGTACCTCTCTCGGTTGCTTTATATTCACAAATAGAACAAGAGTACGGTTTTTCTCCAGTGTGAGTTCTCATATGATTATTTAATTTACTTCTGTCAGATGCTTTATACACACAAACAGAACATGCATAAGGTTTTTCTCCACTATGAGTTCTCATATGTGCCAACAGATTTCCCTTCTTTTTTGTTTTATATTTACAGATTTTGCAGCACAGAAATGGTTTCTCTACAAGACTTTTCTTTCCTGGACATATGCCATGCAATTCATCTTTTATATCAAGTTCCTCCTGTTTAATAGTCAGTACTTGATAAGTTGAGTTGTCGAAAGTCATTGCGATGATCTCTTGCTTTTCAGGTAAGTTTCCAACTGCTTCATTGACCTTATTAGTCCTTGGATTGCACCTATTATAATCAACTAAGTCATGCTTCGCGTCCATAGTTATAATAAATTCGAAGTGTTTCAACTTATCAAATACATGGGCTGTAAAAAATATAAAATTAGTTTAGGTTACGTTATTTTTATTTAAAATTATACTACAAGTGTCCTATACCTCTATATATTTATTTTACTTACATGGAATAAAATTTTATAATATGATGTTCATAGAAGTACATTATTCATTCAGAAGATAGCTCCGAGTCTTCTTGTCTTTGGAGTAAACACAATGTACGAATTATTATTATTAGGTGACCCAAGGCAGGAAAACAGTAAAGTTATTATAAACTTAGGTTCTGCGCAACTCGCAACAACTGAACTAGCATTGGCGCGAAGTGGTCACCCTTGGTTACTTTCAATAATGATCGCGACGTGTGATGTGAAAACTGATTATTAACTAATATATTAAAAGAAATTCTGAATTGTACACTTCCAAGGCCACTCACAACATTACATTACAAGGTTCTAACTTGGGACAAAACGCACTTTTTCAACATTACAGTGACTACATAATCACAGTGTGGCCATACAATTGTTGACTGGTACTCTGTAATCCAATGTCAAAATAAGATTTTGTGGGAGACCATGGTGATGTAATAAAAAAATAGATTTTTTTAACGGTGTAAGCGACATTTGGTAACAAAAAATGACTAAAGTCAAAATAAAATTTGACAATTCATTTGATGAAGTGAAAGAATTTGTTATTCAAAATGACTGATCTCTCAAATACAATAAAATACCACAAAGGGGTTTAAATGTTGAAGAAATATGAGTCATAAGGTGTTTTCATCAATTTATTACAATTACACCGATTTCAAAAAAGCTTTTGATAAATTAAATCACGAAATACTGTTGAATAAGTTGAACGGACGTGGGCTGTATCATAACATGCTAAGATTCTTTGGGTCGTACTTAAGCTTCTGCAGATTTACAGTTAAATTCAATGGAAATACATGGGGAAAGTTTACAGCAAATTCTGGAGTCCCACACGGTTCCAACTTAGGGCCTTTGTTTTTTGTATGATTAACTTGAAAAGAGGCTTCCACGAATGGGGCCCCCAGTTAATCCGCTGCGAATTCCGGTTCAATGGGATTGCCGGAAACTGCCACTTAATAACCCTTGACTTGGGTTCAGTTATTTGTTGGAGTGAAACAAGACTTAACAAACACGAGTATATTGAGTAACAACGATTACAAACGTCACTGATGGACCGATGGTTTTTTACAATAGCTTCAACTGTTGTGACACGCTTGGATTGGCCACTCGAAAATAGCGAATTGCGCGTAACCGTAACACAAAACAACCTGGAAACGTCTTTACCAGGGAGCTAGACCGACCGCAACCCAGCACAAAGCATAGCTGAACTTGCTTACTCGAAATTCTGAATCGAACTGAAGCTGAATTGACAATGAGCTGAACTCGCAAATTCAACAAGGAGTGGAAGGCTCAAACACTATTGGCTGAGGCGATCCTGCGTAGCCAATCGGAGCGTCGCACGTTGTTTAGGAATAAATGCTTATTTTAAGAAATCTTAATGCTAAGCTCTCTCAATGAGGCATTGTATTGAACGAAATCCATAAACACATGAGTCCCAAATACGCTAAGTCGGTTTAAGTCCTATTAGAAAGTGTATCCATCCGCTTAAAAGCCATTAAAGGAAGCTTACAAATTCCTTTCCAATATTAACAGAGGCAAACAAATACGGCAAGATGCAAATTTGACTTTACCACAACCTTTGAATGAGATAGAACAGTTATGACTTGAATTACATGAATAATTATAAGAAAAAAGGTTTTGATGCAGGCATCTGTGTGAATCAAACATGCCGCCCCCGAAGTGCCGACTATGGCACGACGTGATTAAATCCCAAAATTAAACTGAAATCTAAAACTACCAAATAATCAAATGCATAACAAGAACTAATGACAGATGATAATCCAAGAGCCTTACGAATAACCTACAACTAGCATGAATACAAGCAAAGAAACAACTAAACCTAGCAAAATGTTCAATCAACGAAAACTACCAACTAAGAGCAAAGTCAATGTTTATTGCCCTTGATCGCAATGATCGTTTTTGGGTAGGACGTACACTTTACGCACAGAGCGTTTCAGGAGATTCCCTCGGGAATCGCGCACCTGCACCACACGCACAACACCATCCGCTCCTGGATATGTGGCCGAGATGATTGCCAGTGGCCAACGATAGCTTGGAGATGCCTCGTCGTGGACGAGTACCACGTCGCCCACCTGGGGGGCTAGGGACGTGCTGGAGGACTTCCACTTATGCCGGCGCTGCAGGAGGTGGAGGTAGTCCCGGGACCAACGATCCCAAAACTGGTGGGACAGCCGCTGGACCAGCCCATAGCGGCTGAGACGATTTTCCGGTATGTCCTGGAGTTGGGCTTCCGGAAACGAAGTCAGCTTCCGACCGATCAAGAAGTGGGCAGGAGTAAGGACTTCGGGGAATGAGGCGTCGGTAGGGAGAACACAGAGTGGGCGGGAATTTAGTATCGCCTCCACTTGAGTCACCATGGTGTAATACTCAACGAAAGTTAACTTTGCATTGCAAGATATTCGCCTTAAATAATATTTCAATGACTTTACCCCCGTTTCCCAGATGCCGCCAAAGTGCGGAGAGCGTGCCGGAATAAAATTCCACTTAATGCTATGTTTCGACAATTTCTCCCTTATGCATTGCTCACTAGAGCCTGACAGGATATTTTTTAATTCCGATAGCTGATTTCTGGCACCGGTGAAACAGGTAGCATTGTCAGAAAATATGTTGGAGGGTAAACCGCGTCTGGAGATGAATCTCCTCAACGATGCGATGAAAGCCTCTGTCGTGAGGTCTTCCACAAGTTCAAGATGAATAGCATTCGTGGCCAAACACACAAATAGGGCTACGTAAGCCTTTACTTCTTTCGCGCCTCGCCCGGATTTGTTTTTTATAAACACGGGACCCGCGTAGTCTATCCCGCAATTGCTGAAAGGAGGAGAGGGTGTGACACGAGCTTCGGGTAGTGAACCTATCAAGTGTTCATTCATCTTAGGCTTGGCCCGGAAGCATATCACGCAATTGTGTATTACTTTACGTATCAGGTCTTTGGCCCTCACGATCCAAAACTTATCCCGCAATGAGGCCAGTAACACCGAGTGTCCACAATGCAAGAGCCGCAAATGCTCTTGCTTCACGATTAGCAACGACAAAGGGTGACTAGCTGGTAACAAAAGGGGATGTTTTTGATCAAAGCTTAGATTGGAATTTTCTAGACGGCCGCCCACGCGCAGTAGGCCCTGATCGTCCAGAAATGGGTTTAGAGAAAGCAGCGCACTATTTTTCGGCAATGGCGCTTTCTGAGACAAAACTGCTATTTCTCCGGAAAAGACTTCCGCCTGGGCAATTTTGATCAGACGGCGATTCGCGTCCTCCAATTCGTCAATGGCTGGAGGTCCTGACCAGCGCGTTTCGGTGTTTCTGTTTCTCGCGAGACGCAGGCAGTACGCGACTACGCGCTGTAATTTTGTGAAACTGGAATAGCGCCTGAAAAGTTCAAATTCTGGGACGCGATGGTGAAGAGTGGCCACTACTGGGCGCGACTCTTGGGCTGCTAGCTCACCCGAATCAATTTTAACGGGCTGGGGTTTTAAGTCCGCCTGTGACAAAAACTCTGGCCCGTGCCACCACAAGCGTGAGTTGAGTAACTCCTGGGGTAACATTCCCCTGCTGATTATATCGGACGGGTTGCAATTTGTACGCACGTGAAACCATTCTTCCCTATTGCTTAGTTCGTGAATCTCGGACACCCGGTTCGCGACGAACGTCTTCCATTTACTCGCATCCTTATTTATCCAGTGCAGAGTTATGGTGGAGTCCGACCAATAGTACACGCGGTCAAATTTAAATGCGGAGGAATCGAGTATAGTTTTAATCAAACGAGCCAACAGTAAGGCTGCGCAAAGCTCCAGACGAGGCAAGGATATTGTTTTTAATGGAGCGACCCTTGACTTAGCACAAAGCAAATTGGTGTTGACATTACCGCGCGCGTCAACGCAACGTATATACACGGCGCACCCATAGGCTACAGAACTCGCGTCCGCAAATCCGTGAAGATCTATCGAATTTAAGTCATCGCAAATTACCCGTCTCGGAATTGCCAATGAGCCCAAAGCGTGTAATGAAGAATGGAGTTCGTCGTATCTGGAGCGCATCTCCATGGGCACCGTTTCGTCCCATGACAACTTCAACTGCCAAAGCCGTTGCACGAGAAGTTTCAAAGTTAGAACGCTTGGACCAAGTAGTCCCAAGGGATCGAATACTTGAGCCATACTAGAGAGTATAGCCCGCTTGGTAACTGATTTGCAACAGCTAGGGTTCACTCTGTAACTTAGCACGTCCCGCCGAGTATCCCAAAAAATGCCGAGAGTTTTCTCCGTGGCGTCTTCCGTCAAAGAAATGGGCTCTACGCTGCCGCGATCCACACCAATGGCGCTAGCTACTTCACTGTCGTTGGATGCCCACTTTCGCAATTCAAACCCGTACCCCGACAAAGCGCTACTAATTTCGAATTGCGTTTTTATGGCTTCCGCCCTATTTTCAAAACCAGTCAGTAGGTCATCTACATAAAAATCCCGGCTAATTCTTAATGAGGCCTCTGGAAGCGATGCTTCGATTTCCTGGGCGATTTGTATCAAGCACCTAGTTGCTAGGTACGAGGCTGATTTAGTACCGTAGGTGACCGTTAATAATTTGAAGCATTTTACCGCTGAGGTTTTGTCGTCACGCCATAAAATTAATTGGTATTGCGTCTGCGAGGGGTCCACGAGGATTTGCCAATACATTTTGGCGCAATCTGCTTTCAGCATGTACTTGAATTGCCTAAAGCGACAAAGAATTGCAAACAACGACTGCTGGACCACTGGGCCCTTATGTTGAAGGTCGTTAAGCGATACTCCGGAGGAGAACGCACAACTGCCGTCAAAAACAACGCGATGTTTGGTCGTTGAGCTGTCCTCCTTTATGACTGGCAAATGTGGCAAATAAAACCGAGGATGAGGAAGGCTCGCTTCGTCGTCCACCTTGCTCAAGTGACCAAGCGACTCGTATTCTTTGAGAAATGCGGAATATGCGGTTTTCAACTCGGGATTTTTTGACAATTGGTTTTCTAATGAATAGAAACGCTTTAACGCTATACCGCGCGAGTCTCCCAGCGATAGAGCATCTTTCCTGAAAGATATGCTCACGATGAACCTACGCGGCTCCGACGACGCCCGTATCGTAGTCGATTGAAAATGGTCTTCGCAAAATTTGTCATCAGCAGAGAGTCGGCCTGATGAACCGTAAGCCCTTCGATTTCCCAAAATCTCTGAATGCCGTACTCGATGCCGGCTACACTCAAATGAACCCTATTTGAAAGAATGAGCGCTCGATTTTCGACGTTCATGTTTCCGCCTAAAACCCAACCAAAAAGAGTTTTTGTTAAGAATGGCTTCTCTGGGCCCAATTTCACCTGTCCCTGACAGAGCACTTGCCAAAAGACATTCGCACCTAATAAAAGATCAATCTTTCCCGGTGTATTACAATCTGAATCGGCTAGCACAATGTTTGGTGGGATCTTCAAATCCCTCAACGAGAAAGAAAGGACCGGCAGAGGGTCCGTAATTTTGTCTAAAACAACACAGCTCAAAATGTCCTCGTATTTCCCGTTGCGGGAGCGGATTCGAACGTTTGCTCTGAATTCAGCGTTCAGAGCCCCGGCACCAACACCCGACAGTGAGGTGATATTACCCCGTTTCTCAATTTTCAAATTTTGACACAAGTCGGCGCTAACTAAGTTAAGTTGGGATCCGGGGTCCAAAAGAGCTTTTGCCCGGGAAAATGACCCGGAGGATCCTTCTACGAATACGCTAACCGTGGACAATAAAACTTGCGCTGGCGCCGCGATTGTAGGACGGCTACAGGCTGCTGAAACGGATGCGACGGGTGCCTCGCTCGGGGCGACAGCCCCGACCTCCCGTGTGTCGCTGCTGGTTTCTGGCGGTCCAGGACGCGGCGACGGAGTATTTTCGTGCGCGTCGCGCTTTGGACGCAAACACAGTAAAGTATGGTGCTTTTTTCTGCATACGCGGCATCTCGACGATGTGCATTTTACCACGAAATGTCCGGGCTTGAGACAATTGTTGCATAATTTCAAACGACGCGCCTCTTCGATACGAGCGTTTACCGACAATTTTGAAAATGATTCGCAAGCGCTAATCGAATGATTACTATTTTTGCAAAAATCACAAGAATGATTACCTTGCTCTCTGGCTACATGAGCGCGTGCATGACTTTTTTGCTCGGATCCCTGATTTCCCAAACTCGAACCTATTTTCGCAGCTTCCAGCAAACCTAATAAGTGACTTTTGCTCTCTAAAAAATCTAACAACTCTCGCAAAGTAGGAAATTGTCCGGTATGTTTGTATAATTTCCAGTCAGTCTGCATTGCTGAGCTGAGCTTCGAAACTATGATATGTATTAGTATGGTGTATACTGTGGATTCCCCGTACGCCTTTAAAATTTCCAAAATTCTAACTACACTATCGAGCAGCCTTTGAACAGACGAATGTGAATCCTTTTTTACGCTCTCTAAACTGAATAACGCATTTATGTTTGATTTTACTATCAGTTTCTTATTTTCAAATCGCTTGACTAGGATGTCCCAAGCAATGGTATAGTTATCGTTGGTAACTTTTAACGACGAGATTGAACTAGCAGCTTCTCCCTTAAGGGAAGAAATCAAATAGTAAAATTTCTGAACGTTGGTCAAATTAGCGTTGTTATGAATAAGCGACGTAAAGGAGTCATGAAATTGAACCCAATTCTCGAATTTCCCCGAAAAGGAAGGCAAATCTAAGGGTGGTAATCTTAATCCAGCGAGCTCTCCTGAAGGGCCACTTTGCAAAGAATTTTGACCTAGATTCGGTTTTATACCCGGACTGATCTTATTTCTTGATAAGAATTCCTCGACTGTGCTACTAATCTCGCTAAAATGAGTCATAAAAGAGTCGAATTCATTGAAAAGTTTATCAAAGTGTTTAGCGTCGGCCTCCATTAGGCCCTCCATTGACTTCTTATACTCATCCAACAAATTTTAGAAACAACTAAACTCTTTTGACAAGTTGCCGACCTCGTGAGCCTTCACGGGGCTGGACGAAGAAATTCTATGAAATAGAGTTTCGAAACGATCTACTTGGGCTTTTATGAATTTGCAACGAGTGGTTAAAGTGCGAGTTTCCGACATGACCGCTGATGTCGAACGAGTTTCCACCATGACTGACACAAGCAAAAAACAACACTAAACGAAGGTGTAATAGAAAAGGACTTACTTTTGATTTTAAAACGTAGTAACTTCTTGACGAACAGAAAACCAACCCGCTGCCGATCGCTGCCGCTTGATGTGGGACCTGGACTCGGTGTAGGCTCTCGATGGTTGAATTTCCTGGTGTTGGCGAAGCTTCTTGACGATCCCCGACGAAATGATGTTGGAGCAATTGCATCCACCAGCTACTGGAAACTTGTACACTCGCGTTTTTTAGCTTCTTCCACATCCGGCTTGAAGGACCAATGTTTTTTGCATGATTAACTTGAAAAGAGGCTTCCACGAATGGGGCCCCCAGTTAATCCGCTGCGAATTCCGGTTCAATGGGATTGCCGGGAACTGCCACTTTAATAACCCTTGACTTGGGTTCAGTTATTTGTTGGAGTGAAACAAGACTTAACAAACACGAGTATATTGAGTAACAACGATTACAAACGTCACTGATGGACCGATGGTTTTTTACAATAGCTTCAACTGTTGTGACACGCTTGGATTGGCCACGCGAAAATAGCGAATTGCGCGTAACCGTCACACAAAACAACCTGGAAACGTCTTTACCAGGGAGCTAGACCGACCGCAAACCAGCACAAAGCATAGCTGAACTTGCTTACTCGAAATTCTGAATCTAACTGAAGCTGAATTGACAAAGAGCTGAACTCGCAAATTCAGCAAGGAGGGGAAGGCTCAAACACTATTGGCTGAGGCGATCCTGCGTAGTCAATCGGAGCGTCGCACGTTGTTTAGGAATAAATGCTTATTTTAAGAAATCTTAATGCTAAGCTCTCTCAATGAGGCATTGTATTGAACGAAATCCATAAGCACATGAGTCCCAAATACGCTAAGTCGGCTTAAGTCCTATTAGAAAGTGTATCCATCCGCTTAAAAGCCATTAAAAGAAGCTTACAAATTCCTTTCCAATATTAACAGAGGCAAACAAATACGGCAAGATGCAAATTTGACTTTACCACGACCTTTGAATGAGATAGAACAGTTATGACTTGAATTACATGAATAATTATAAGCAAAAAGGTTTTGATGCACGCATCTGTGTGAATCAAACATCTAGTATCCGCAGAATGAAGGTGTTTTAGTCTTGGAAAACATTGAATCCTAGGATACTAGATTTTAAATCATACATCAAGCTTATAAACTGTATTCTAACACATTGGAGTAGAAGGCCCGCTATCCCCTCCACTTTTAATTGATTGATCTAATTAAACCGCGAAATAAATCCGCGATTTGATCTAATTAATTTTCGCGGATTGATCTAATTAATTTTTGCGTTTTTATCTAATTAACCACATATGAAGTTTGATATTTAATTTTGATATGTGCTACTGATTAAATTATGCGGCGGCCATTTTTAATTTGCTTCCAGAGTTACCCGGCGGCCATTTTAATTTTTGAGCAAATATTTGAATTTGAAATTTTTCAGATTGATAAAAATAAAAATAATTCCATCAAAACCACGTACGAAACCAGTTTTTTTAAAATTATTAACAGGCTTTTAAAACTATAGACGATACAATTCCGCTGTTATAAATTATAATTTTCAAGAAATAGTTAGTTTAAAATATAGAAGCGTGACAACAAAACAGTGAAATGGCGTTCTGTTCAAACCCTTTAAATCCGTAGAGCTCCGTGGCCTAGAGGCGTAAACGGATGCAACCCAGATGTGGATACGAACGTAGCGGGTTCAAATCCAAGTCGGCCAGAGATTTTTTTAGATTAAACATCCATTCTGTGAATGCAAGAGAGACAAACAACGCCCTATGAGTACAAGAGAGACAGATTTACCAATTGAAATTCAAAAATTTGCGCGAAAATTGAAATTAAAACTGGCAGCCGAGAGAAGTGCGCGCGCAGAAAACCAAGATGGCCGACCCCCGGGAAGTTTAAATTCAAAAAATGGAAAAATCTGAAAAATTTTAAATTCAAATATTCGCGCGAAAATTAAAAGGTATTGTTAAATTTGCTCATCAAGGTCATCTAAATTTATTAATTTTACTTAGTTCTTATACTAGATCTTTAGCGTTTGTCTTCCAATTTAATATTTTAATTTAGCTTTTAAGTAATGATCGTTGTCGACATCGATTTTCTTTTTACTCCAACATCAATTCTACTTAGTCAACTTTTTCTATTACCATCATATATAGATGTCTTATTTCTACTTCATATTTTTCGCGTGTATGTATATTCGAACATAGTGTTGCCTATCACCATCTTTTACCCACAAAGGTTATAATTCTGTTAGCGTTAACGTTTTCCTATTATAAATCTTTAAATTTATCGTGTAATGCATTCCAAAATTCCATTAGCTCCGGTTTATTTAATTTCAATTAGTGCCCACATGACTTGCAAAGAGTGAACACGTTTAACTAGCTTAAGTGAGTTGAGTGATACGCTATCGTGTGATAGACGCGAGGTCAAGAACACTTCCCGTCGATATAATTCTACACGTATTCTGTAAGTAAAATAAATTCACACAGAGAGGCGACATTACCAATTACGGCAGCCATGCTGCCAGCCGGTAGCGGCTACAATGGGCAACAATACGCATATGCTCAGCAACAAGTCCTAAATAACTCACCTATAAATATCCCCCAAACCAGTTTTCCCGGTATAATGCTACAAAATCCTAACTTCTTAAACCAAACAACGTACCAACAATCTTCTAACCTGCAATACCCAACTACTCAATGCCAACCACAGCCCCAGTACCAACAAGTACCTCAATCAGTTTTAACTCCTCAATTACAACAATCACAGCATTCGCACCGAACAAAAAATCAAGAACAAAGCCAGCCTATTGATATAGATGAAGATGAAAGCAATGAAAGTCAGAAAAATACCAACACTAACAGTTGGCAAATAGTCAAAGGGCACAAACGTAAACGAATACAAAAATCAAACCCCTCATTATCAACCACTGACCAACCACAATCAAATTTGCCAACAAACAGATATGCTATATTAGCAGAAACCTCTACAAATAATATAATAACAATTAATGAACAAGAGTCAACTCCACTAATAAACAAGCCACCACCCATTTTTGTACAAGGTGTGGCTAACTATGACGAAATGGTGGAAAGTCTGACTGCAGTAGCGAAAATAGAGCAATATACGACAAAGAGCCTAACTGATAATGTGGTCAAAATAAATGCAAACACTCCGGATACGTACAGAAAAATAATAAAACACATGTGCGAAAAAAATATCGTACACCATACTTACCAGATGAAATAAGACCGGCCATACAAAGTGGTATTAAAACATGTCCACCATTCTACTCCAACTGAGGGAATAACAAAAGCTCTTAAAGAAATGGGTCATAAAGTACGAAACATCATAAATATAAAAAGCAAACGTACAAAAGATCCACTCCCAATATTCTTTATTGATCTCGAACCGGCCGCGAAAAACAAAGAAATATACAAAATCAGATCTCTGGAAAACGTGCTTGTCAACTTTGAGCCCCCAAGAAAAAATGTAGAAATAGTCCAATGCACAAGATGCTAAAACTACGGTCACACAAGAACATATTGCAACAGGCCATATGCGTGTGTGAAGTGTGGAGGACCACACGACACCAGAACTTGCAAAAAAACAAGGGACACAGATGCCACATGTGTATTATGGGAAGAATCACACCCGGCCAACTACAAGGGATGCTCAGTATATCAAGATCTACAGAATAAATACCAACCTAACAGTCAAACATCAGTCAGAAGACCTCCTCAGATAACAGAAAGAAATTTCCCATTCCTACGTCACCCACAAAATAACCAACAACCAACTACAACCATTCAATTTAACCTACTCACAGACAGTATCAAATCAGCCCAACCCGAATCAAGACTTGACCCTCCAGCAATTACTAGAAGAATTTAAATCCTTATTTAACCAACTCCTACAACAAAATAACATAATTTTAAACATGCTAAGTACCGCCATTAACAAAATAGCTCAGTAATGGCTAACTTTCTCCGATTAGCTTTATGGAACGCCAACGGACTGCAATACAAAAGACTGGAAATTGAAAACTTCTTACATGTCAACAATATAGATATTATGCTCGTGTCAGAGACTCATTTCACTAACAAAACGTACATAAAGATACCACACTATTCTGTCTATCACACGGAACACCCTGATGGTACGGCGCACGGTGGATCAGCAGTATTAATCCGTAGTTCTATTTCTCATTATGAACAACCACAATACAAAACGGACTTCTTGCAAGCCACGGCAATCCAAGTTTAAAAACTCACAACCCCACTAACTGTTTCGGCCATTTACTGTCCTCCGAGACACAATTTAACACAACAAATCTTACAACCGTTCTTCGAAACTCTAGGTCCAAAATTTATAGTAGGAGCAGATTTCAATGCAAAACATACTCACTGGGGTTCGCGCTTAACAACCACTAAAGGCAGAGTATTATTTAAACTTATTACAGATAATAAATACAACTTCCTATCTACTGGTAATCCTACTTATTGGCCGTCTGATCCAAACAAAATCCCCGATCTACTAGATTTTTTCATTACAAAAGGGCTCTCATCAAACTATATGGAGGTCACCCCCAATTATGATCTTATTTCTGACCACTCCCCGATAATAGCTACAATTAGCACAACTATTATTTACAAAACACCGAATCCTTCAATTAGTAACAGGAGAACTGATTGGGATACCTTTAAGGACCACATTGAACAGCATCTTAATAGAAACGTAAGCCTAAAAACTGCAGAGGAAATAGAATACGCAACAAATCACTTCATAACAACGGTACAAGAAGCGGGATGGAACTCCACACCACAGCCAACAAATATAAAAGCTAGCAGCCCCAACATACCAAACGAGGTAATGGAAATTGTGAAAGAAAAAAGGCGGGCAAGAGCTAAATGACAACACACTCATAGCGTAGAAGACAAAAGAATGTTTAACCAATTAAATAATAAACTAAAAAATAAATTAAAATCTGTTCGGAATGAGACCTTTCAAACATACCTGAAATCAATCACTGCCCATGACAACTCAATATGGAAAGCCACTAAGGGCATTAAACAACCTAAAATTCACATTCCACCAATACGTGATCAAGGAAATTCATGGTTAAGAACGGATAAAGAGAAGGCAGAAGCATTTGCAGACCACCTAGCAGACGTCTTTCAACCAAATTCTAATGAAGTAGATCCGGAAATAGAAAAAGAACTAGAAACACCGCTATAAATGTCTCCACCAATACGCAAGATTACTATCAAAGAAATTGAGAATGAGATAAAATGGTTAAAAAATAAAAAAGCACCAGGACAAGACCTAATAACGACAACTGTACTAAAACAATTACCTGAACAAGGAATAAAGTTTCTACAAATTCTCTTTAATGGGATATTGATACTAACATACTGGCCGTTACAGTTCAAATTTGCACAGATAATACTTATCCCCAAACCTGGCAAACCCCCTAATGATATAACTTCCTATCGTCCTATTAGCCTACTCCCCATGGTGTCCAAGTTGCTTGAGAAACTAGTACTCAGACGTATTAATGAAAATTCACTACAAGAAGCATGGCTACCTAACCATCAATTTGGATTTCGGCACCAACATTCCACAATTCAACAATGCCACCGTCTGACAAACATAATCCAAAATGCATTACAAAATAAAACATTCTGCTCTGCCGTTTTCCTGGATGTTAGGCAGGCGTTTGACAGGGTGTGGCATAGAGGACTACAATGTAAAATCAAGAAAACATTTCCCCATGAATATTACCTTCTGTTGCAATCGTACCTTACATGCAGAACTTTTCAAACCAAAATTGGCAAGGAAGTATCCCAAATCAAAGAAATAGGAGCTGGAGTACCTCAGGGAAGTGTGTTAGGGCCTATGCTATACCTACTATTTACCTCCGATCTACCTACAACAGAATAAACGGAAATAGGAACATTCGCTGATGACACGGCGATACTTACGTGTAACGAGAACCCGATAGCAGTGTCAGCTGCAATACAAATGCATTTAAATCAAATTGAACAGTGGACACTTAAATGGAAAATCAAAGTAAACGAGAGTAAATCAACACACGTTACATTCACGACAAAATATCAGGAATGCCCACCTGTCACTCTTAATAATAAGTACATCCCTCAGGCAACTGAAGTTAAATACCTGGGATTGCATATTGACAGAAGATTGACATGGAAAACCCACATTAAAAAGAAACGAAATGAATTAGACATAAAAACGAAGAAAATGTATTGGCTCATCGGGAAAAACTCCTCATTAACATTAGCTAACAAAGTGTTATTATATAAGACCATCATCCGACCAATCTGGACCTACGGCTGTCAGCTGTGGGGATGTGCAAGTAGATCTAACGTCGAAGTCATTCAACGATTCCAGTCTAAAACCATTAGCAGTATGGCAGGTGCACCCTGGTATGTGACAAATCAAACTCTCCACGCAGACCTCAACATCCCATACGTTAGCGAATTAATCAAACAGTATGCCATTACGCACCAAACAACCTTAGAACTCCACCCAAATGAAACTATTGCACCGCTGGTTAATGATCCTGAACTCAGACGCCTTAAGAAGAAATGGCCAAAGGATTTAATAAATTAACAGCAGGATGACTCCACTGGGAGTCCTCCAACCAAGCCAGCATAATACATAATACAAATCATTAGCTCATAGAATGTATTAATGTTCTGATTGCTAATTAAATAAAATTACAATAAAAAAAAAATTATTTGAAGTTTAGGTAGTAAACATAGATAGATAAACTGTTATTTGGATTTGTTTAAATCGATCACTCCAATTCTTTTTGCTATTGCTTTTCATGCCATAATTATTTTAATGTTCCTTTTTCTGACAATACATACCACTCCTGTTTGTGTTGCTTCTGTTTTTTTTTCATGTGGTTTTTAGAGTAGTTCGCTATTCCCAAAAAATAAAAATATTAAATATCGAACGTTTTGAGGGACAATCTGCCCTCGTCAACGAATAACAATTTAAACTAAAAAAGAACAAAGAACTTAGCTTTTCACTGTGACTAAAAAACGACCAAACTCCAATGAATTGCTTGACATTGACATTTGATTACCCATACATACTTGATCTTATCTTTAAAAATCGACAACCAACTTTTATCTAACAATATTGAAACACACGAAATGCATTTTTCTTCGTTAAGTAAAATATCCGCCATTAATTGTTTTTGAAATACCTACTTGTTAAAGATTTCTTTAAGGACTAATTACTACTACGTAAGCAACCTCTTTACGGCCGCAGGCCGTAAAAAGTGCCCGTAAAGACCTCGGCTTGCTAAATTGTGTGCCAAACGTCAAAGTGACATTTGTCACACAATTCAGTAGCAAGCAAGCCTGCAACATATTATATACAATATTCCACAAATAAGAAGACGCAAAAGACTGCTATAACTCCTGAACATACGTTAAAATAACTTGGTCATTCACAATTTTAACGTATTTAGAAATATCTTCATCATTTTCTACAGATGCCATAAGTTACGAGCTGGTTACAACTTAAAACTGCTTACAGCCATACACAAAATTGGAAATAATAGCTATTTAGTAACATTTGAGGTAGGCAAGTACAAGCCAAGGCAAAGCGGCGGCTTGTTGCCTGCCGAAAATGTTAATAGGCGATACATTCCGAGTTATCTTATTACATTTTTCCCGCTGCTTATCGAAATTTTCCTAGATTTTCGAAAAAAATTGTTTGGTTTATAATTTGTCACCAGGATTAATTTTCGTGAGTCGTGTTACCTGTGAGTGTCACATGTTACATAAACACTTGCAATTGTAAACAAAACGTCTAAGTCTGCATCTTGCGATGTTAATTTTATTATCCTAGGAACTTAATAATAACATTAAGTTCCGTTGTCAAGAGAAAGCAGCAAACAAATATAATCACCGACTTACACGTTTTGTTAGTAAGGTTGTATCACTGACTTGCATGATCAGTTGCAACGTTCTACGCACTAAATTTTTCTCGTTATTACACAAATGCGGCGTTTTGATGAAAATAAATTACAAAAAAATAGGTATGACCGAATTGTATGTAAGTATTACAAAAACTATTGTACAATACAGTTCCGTTAGGGACTTCACTGCCTCGCCAGTATTATTCGACTCGCTCTTCGAGCTCGTCTCACAAACTCTCTGTCTCGGCCGTAAAGGCTATCCTAACGGACTTCTACTGTAAAATACTATTAATTTTACGTTTTACTGACTTCGATTTTTTAGACAAGATCTTTGTGTTATGCCATTGTATTTTGTAGCTGTTATTCCAAGCCTGTTTTGCCAGCTTAGACTTTGAATTGATATGTTTTTATCATATTTTTATGTTCTTTATCTCTAACTACTAAAGATCTGGATGTTTGACCGATATAATATGTCAGTAAGTGGTATATTATTTAGCAGCTAACTGCAGAGATGGATTCGTAAATGTTTTCTAACGAAGATAGAGTTGGGATCTAGCTTTTTTAACTATGCCGGTGATATAGTCAGACCAAGTTAAAGTGGATGTTACAGCAACTCCTAGATCTACTTGAATATCAGTATCGTATATCCCCTCCCCTCCACGGTAGATAACATTCACACACGTACAGTAGGGCTGTGGAAGCTCCTTTCAGATATCACATCAGAGTTGTGTGCTGTGCGAAATCTGACTCTCGCCAAAAACTCAATACCGGCATGGATCTGTGTGAGATTTTGAATATTTGTGCATCAAAATACGCTGAAGACGATGGATTTATTGGCTTTGCGTTTAGATGTGAGGCTCTTTTACAATTAAGATAAGCATTTTGGTAGTCAGCAGCCATCTTGGAGTCATTTAGGATGCAGCTTCGCGCGGTTGCAGATTTCAGAGGGTTGTTGACAGTGGCATGGTGAAACAAATAAGCAAGACGGTGACTGCATAACTACTACAAATTAACCTTCTTTTACAGTCATGCAAACATTTTTTACATTACACATGCATTTTTATACTTCTCCTTTTAGGAGGTTTGCAATCATCGTCGTTATTTTTACTTTGGAGTAGCCAGCTTGGAATAGTTCTTTGGATGTTGTGTTGTACCATTTCATCAGATTGAGCAACCATGCAATTCTACGCCTACCAATATTACGTCTGCTTACTATCCTTCCCTGCATGATTACCCGGAGCAATTCGTACTTCTCGCCTCTTGTAGTTGTCTTTCTTGTACTGTAGGTGTAATCTCAAGTTGTTTGTTCATATGCTCCAGCCCTTTATTGTTTGACACTTTGTCCGTTCCATAAAACAGAATAGAAAACACGTAACATCTTACCGTTCTGGTACTTAAATCTAAATTGGTTTGCCGATCACATAAAAAAGTACGTATTTTAAGGGACACTCCTCTGGCTATTTTTATTTAATTTTTAATTTAATTTCGTGTGTATGGTCGACGTTATTATTCACTTACCAAGATATTTTTACTTTGTTGTTTTTTTTTCAATTAGCTTGCCTTCGATGTATTACTCTGGTCTTGGTGTTTGTATTTTAGTTATTACCATGCACTTTGTCTTTTTCAAGTTTATTCGAACACCGTATTGTAAACTAACATCGTTAATATTTTGAACTGCTCTTTGTAGACCGCTTAGATTCTCTGATATAATGACAGTATCGTCTGCGTACCTCAAATAATTGATTGGCTGGCCATTTACTACAATTCTAGATTGTTGTGCTTTTTAAGCTTCCTTGGATATCTTCTTAGACTGTAGATTAAATAACATAAAGGATAATATACGCCCTTGCCTTACTCTCTTTTTTATTCGTATTTCCTTTGCAACCTCATTATCTACTTGAATGATAGCTGTTTGGTATCAGTATAACGATTTTGTAATCTGTATATCTCTTGAGTCGATGTTCTTTGTCGAAGTAAGTTTATCAAAGTATCATGTCGAACATTATCAAACGCCTTTTCGTAGACGGGCATAGCCTGGTTCATGTCAAGACATCTCTGTGCTAATACTTTAAAACTGAAAACTGCTTCTCTTGTACCAAAGCGCTTTCTGAAGCCAAACTGTGTGTTGCGTATATCTGCTTCTAATTTACTGTAGATTCTTTTCTGAATAATTTTCAGGAATATTTTTAATGTAGGTACGACTCATTAAGCTAATAATTCAATAGTCATTGCACTCTTTGGCATTTGGTTTCTTTGGTAGAGTTACAAAGCTAGTTTTTGTCCATTGCTTCGGTATTATTCCAGTTCTGTATATTTCATTAAAAAGGTCTACAATAACCTTGAGCTGGTTTGATAGATGAAATGTATTAGTTTTAGGAGCTCACGTGGATATTCATCTCGTCCTACTTATTTTTCGTATCTTAATGTTTTTATAAATAACTTCTTTCATTATGTTTGTGGCCGTTTGATTGTTTCTCGTACTTCTTGTATCTTGAAAACGTTCTTCTATGTGTTCTTTCCACCGTAAGAGTTTTTGTGCTGTTTCTACTAAGATTTTACCGTTTTTATCGTTAACCATGGCAGATTGTCTTTTTCCGATTGTACCTGTTAGCTTTTTAATTTCTTTATGAAGATTGTGAATATCATGTTTTGCTTGTAGTTCTTCTATCTGTTTGTAATTTTCTGAAATCCATTTGCCTTTTGCTTCTCGAACCTTTTTTGCTATATTTCTTTGTTGTTCTTTATGTTTATTCGCATCGGTTTTACTTGGTTTCTTTTTTCCATAAGGAGTAAACTTTCTTATGTCATCTATTTCTGCTTAGGTCTCCTCTTATCTGATGTCTGTGTCTATTGTCTTCTGCCATACTGATCTAATTTTGATGTTTATCTCTTTTTGTACTTGTTCCTTTATGTCTGCGTCTTCCAGCTTTTGTGTCCATATGCTCTTACTCTTGGTTTTAGGTTTTATTTGTTTAAGTTTGATATGGACTTTAGCAACTAGGGATTGGCGCGTGACGTGAAAACAGTCGGGTAACGCCGGGTCACGGTGGGTCCTGTCGTGAACGTGACTAATATTTGAAAATCGGGATGTGAATGTGAGTAAAAATTTTCAAGGCGTGATTCACGCTTCACGTTCATTTCACATTAAATATTTAGTAATGAATAAAAGATTGCAGTGTGCCCCGCCCACCTGCTACCCATCCATGTGGAAGATCTAGAGATGGAGCTGCGCATGCGCATCTGTGTTGTGTGTACTGTGTACAGTCAATAGCGTTCTGACTGGGAATTAATAATTATAGCGCATGTAGGAATAGCGCATTCGCTTGCAACATCCCATAAAACGCTGGAATATATATTTTTTTAAATTTAAAATTTATTAGAAACGTGAAGATATTTTTACCCCTAGCTGAATTTGATTTTTAAAATTATTTAGTGTCACAATGTAAACACGAGGGAAGTTCGGTGTACATTCCTTCTTTTTTGTTTCAATTTGAACATTCTGTTCTATCTGAACTGTAATTTTGAAATAAAAACTGCGGAAAGACGAGTCGCGGCTAGTCCGTGATCTAGACCTGCCTGAAGAAGCCAGAAGTGTCAAATATCCTCATAAACACCAATCCTGATTCCGTTCCAAAGGTTTCCGAATTCGGTATCTAAGAACAAGCCCCGTACTCGCCCTTAACGTAATATGTTTTTGAAATAGCTCTACGTTGCATTTGTGATTTCTGAATCCGGTATCAAAGTACGACTACTAAAGCAACCATTTAACTGAACACAGTGTTTGCTAGATTAGGTAGCTGGTATTTACCTACACTTTCTTGCATCTATAAGGGGCAGGACTCCAACACTACACCGCAGAAACGAATATTTTACGCTTTCTCGACCAACACGCAATTGATGCATGGATAGCTCTCACGAGGTCAGCATACCCCCAGAATTAATTAAAATAGCTAATTACCTCACAAAAGCACTTTGATTACCCACGGCAAGGTCATAGGGCACCACCAAATGAAATCACTGCTTCCACTCATAGCCTTAAGATCCAACCTGCACTTTCGCCGCAAGTTCCGGCGGAGCGCTTCTGCTGGCACTCGGGCTTTTACAATGTAAGAATTAACCAATTATAGAACACTGACGGCTGCTAAAAGAGCGCTCAGAGACCGTTTAGTACCTGTACTAAGCAAATTACATCTAAGGCGATCCCTAACCAAGATCATCTGCCAAAATTTAGCTGCACGCGGTTGTTTAAGAATGTCAACCATTCAACCAGCAGCGGCCATACCTTGTAATTACAGAAACAACTGCATAATACAGCATACACCGTCAAGTGAAGCATCTTCGTCGCCTTACCGTGAGTTGCCAATGTTCAAGGCCAAATAAATATCACGTACCGTTGGTTGCAGACCTTTTGGGCCGGGCTTTGCAGCTACTAATCCGATTATATATTTTGTTGTTGTTTTATGTAAATACGTTGTATGATTGAGTTTAATTTAAGAAAACTTCACTTGTAACATAAAGTCCAATATACATATTCTATCTAGAGCGTTATTTATCTATACACTCGAGAATACTTACGACCCTGGCATTCTCGATTATCAGTAAAGGCAAATTAGTAAATTGGAAGAGTAATTAAGCTAAAATTACATGATCAGAGCAAAGTTTACTTATCCAGAATATTATAAATGAAGAATAAAAGGTATTTGACCTGAGGGTGAACCTTCATAAAACCAAAATAATGAGCAATACACAGAGTAATACTCGTATTACTATCGATAATGTTGTCCTGGAAAAGGTACACCAATACATATAATTATTTTGGTGACACCACTAAAAATAGACAATAGGATTGAGTATCGATGTGAAGAGAAGAGTTGAACCGTCATGGGCAGCGTTTGGAAAATTTAGATTTATACTAAAAAGCGATGCACCGATAAGTCTAAAACGTAGAGTGTACTATAGCTGCAATTATCCGTAAATGTAGAGGAGACAAACAGAAACAGAACAACTTAGTATTACTCAAAGAGCGATGGAGCAGACCATGTTGGAATTCACTTTAAAAGACAAAGTTCGAAATAATGATATTCGCAACAGAACGAAAGTGACAAATGTAGTAAATCGTACAGCATAACTCAAGTAACAATGTGTCGAACACGTGGTAAGACAGAACGCAGAAAAATGGTCACAAAAAATAACAAATTGGAGACCACAGGTTCAAGAGAGAGGTGGAAAAACTTCAAAAGTGTGAATCGATGATGTAAAGAGTATAGTTGGACAAGAGTGGATGAGAATTGCCAGAGATAGAAATACATAAAAACAGTTGGAAAAGACCAATTTCTAGCAGTGAACGGATACATCTAAAAAGAAGAAGACGGTACTTATAATAAACGCATGCCTGTCTTCGTCTGTAGCGATTTCATCGTCACTGATCAGACGCAGTTCGCCCGTTATCGGTTCTGTCATAAAGGTGCACTTTAGAATTCAGCAATAAGTATGTGCGTTTAATGATACCGTGCCTGGTCCAGTGTGTCAGGCATGTGCTTATAACTTTTATTTTCTTTGGGAGTGCGAAATCATATCCCACCGACAGCGATGTCATAATTTTTTGTGAATTGATGTAATTCGCATTACTAAGTGTTTTATTTTACTGTTTAAGTATTACTAGAAACACTGAATGCTCTACAAACGCTATTCAATTTCTTTATCAATTTCTGTAACCCTTTTACTTAGAATTCAATTTTCAAAAAAAAAAATTATTGTAATTAGAATAGGAGCACTTACGTGGTGGATTCAAAAGCTAGTACAACCATTATTTGTTTCTAAATTTTTATCTGATTTTTTGTATTTAATTCCATATCTAACAATTTCTTCAGTTATAACTCTATAGATTTCCAGCGGCAGGTATCAAATTACATCAGCTGTATTTCACTCTTCTATTTGAGAAGACAGGCTAGAAATCAGTAGTTACATTTAGTAACTTCATAAATCTATAAAATTGCCTTAGTTTGCACTCGAGTTACACGAAACCGGAGTAATCGTAAGCCCGGCAAAGAACTACCATCAATCTTTTTTGTAGAACTCGGGGCATTATGTCAAGAAACACCGAAAATCTATAACGGGCCCTGAACGTTCTGTGACAGAGCAAGGGAGCGGATTTATACCTCTGTTTTTGGCGTATCTATCATTCGTCTCTAGCGCAGTCAACCCGTGCAAAATTGAAATTAACAAGTTTGTCACGTTAACTGAAACCCGTCCAATTCCGAAAATGATACAAACATGTCCCAATCAATTTGCAAAAGTTGCAGGTGCGAGCCGAAGTTTACAATGGAGAGTCACCCGTATGGCTTCAGAATATCAGTCATCCATTATTACTACCAAAACTTAATTATCAACTTTCTAATAATAAGTTGGCGAAAACGACGTCGCTGGCATCCACAATGAGAGCGGACAACACGGGGATGAAAAGGTGCCGTTTGTATAATTTTAACTAAATAACTTTATTACTAGGACCGTGATTAATCCAGAGCGGAGGGCTCTCGTCCTGTAAGATTAGGCCATTTTATGTTGTTTGTTCAGATTCCGGCACTCCATTCCTTAAATTAATTCTGCACTAAGCGAAATGTTCAACATTTCCTTACTAATAAAGGGCCCTTGTTCAGCCAGGAAAGGTCGCGCTATCTCGCTATCTGCATTACGCCACTATCGCTCGAGATATAATCTTAAGGCGGTAACGGAAGCACACGCATTGCGAGAAAAGTCAATGTTTTCGAGTTTTGGTATTATTTCCGCCCGGAGGTTTAATATGAACTCCGTCTCCAGCGCTATGGGCCATGAAAATTACGGACCTCTCGATATACCTCCACGTCATGCGTTTCCTTAATATCCTGACTGGCATATGTAACAGCAAGATATTCCCCTGTGAAAATGACGAGGTACTACATTAAACACAGGGTCGGAACGGATGGGGATGGGACTCTGCTGTTCGTGAAAATTAGTTGTAGCAGAATTCTAAAAATGCTCATCGAGAAGTTATGCTAAACACACAGCAAGCTGTTTTTAATTGAAAAGGTCAATACACCAACTGTGGTGTGTATATTTATCCACATTCAAATAATATTAATTATTGACAGATGTACCGCATCCAAATGTTATTATTGGCAAAACAGGTTTAGTATTCCGACATATTTTGAATCTCATATTTTTTGGGGTTTTGGAATATTAGCATATACATAATGAAATATCTTCGTAATGCAACCCAAGTCTCATTTTTTATGTTTCAGATACCACTAGTACACAGTCTAAAGACAATTTCATACGAGATTTTTAATAATTGTGTGTATAAAACATCAGATAGCAATGAAGTCAGGAATTCGGATTTTATGATTTTAGAATGAAGGGTACTACCTATTCGTATATCACCCTGACCTCATGTAATAAAGCTATTGGCCAATTTCATTACATCGCATGGTTAGGTTAGGTTTATCGTATTCAAAATCATCTCGCCAGGTTGCCAGATAGCACCTAAAATAAAGTGAATAAAATGTCAAACCACGTGAAGATAGAACGACAAACGGTTCCGTACCTGCGACTGCATGTGGCCAAAACGTGAGTTTTCTTGCAAAATACCGATAAAACTTAATATAATCAGATATGTGCAACAATTCATTAAACCATTATACTCAACCAGTACGCTCATTCTACCGATTTTTTTTTATTGATAGATTCACTTCTTTAGCGTGGCATCGAAAATAAAGTACATACTCAAATTCCTAAAGTAGCTACCGGGAAAGTAGCTCTCCAGCACCCTGGCCAGTTGCCAATCTAAGAATTATCAAAATCTATATAGGCAACCTATATGCCCTTCGGTAAAATCAAAACAGATGCATAGGCAACTCAATATACACAACGAACTTATTAATTTTTCAAATTACTGTATAATTTAGGAAAGTTAATCTGATTTTGAATAACAATTCGACTTTATTTAATATGATAAGAATTTGATAAACCCGTAACCGGTTGCTACAACCATAGTTTCACCACATGATATACGAAAAAGTTGTTTTTGCATGTTCAATAAAACACAAATTTTCAAATAAATTCTATTGCAATTGTTACAACACATTACAGTTCGCAGTTGCACGGCATATTCTGTATTAGTGGTAGTTTTTGGAAATTCACTGATATTACATTAATAAATTATAATTTTAAAATGTTATGATTGTGTTTATAGCATATTTAATAATTATGTTAGGTTAGTGTAGCTTTAGTATAGTTATTATTTTATGAGTTAATTATTTCCGCATTTGCATATTATATCAACTGCATTAGTTAAAATTATCACCGATAAAGGGACCAACAATGATGAATGGTCGTCTTCCGGAAATGCACCATTCTTTTAACCACCCTCGAACTAAGACAACGCGCTCGGCAAATGTGTGAAACAGCTAGCAGTCGATTTCTGTTGAAGACGAAATTGCTATAATTCCGTCGATCCCGCTCCTACCGTTTTCATCAGATTGGTAAGTCAAGGCAATTTATTATTTGTGTATTTATTATTTCTTGTTCTTGATCTATTAGTTGATTAATTAAATTCATGGTTGTACGCGCCGCAATCAAATTATATCAGTGCTGCTACAACACTCTAATATTTAAATTTTACATTCGATAGCTTCTCGTGTTAGTTTTAATAAACCACCACAGCAAATTTATAAATATTTAATACACTTAAAGCAAGACTCTTACTGAAAACAATATTAAGAAAAGACATTTAAATGATAAACTTTACACACAACATTCATAGATACTTGTGAGTTTCTAAGAGCTGGTCAACGAATAAAATTGGAATGACGAAAAAAATTTGCTCTTCAGTGAGTCACTTCAAGGTAAGTGAAAGACCCAAGCATTTACAGAACTTTACGTGAGCAAAAAATTGGCTCGCTGGATTTCGGTCAATTTATCGGCTAGCCTTAACCCTTGATCATGTTCTTCGCTACGATGCTATTGATCACCTTACTTCTTAAGGTAAAAGCATACTTGGACGGTAATATCCCGTAGATCCACTTTTGTTATCTTAACACGCTTAACAAACATTATAGAACAAAGTGACGTAGCTCGGAGCTTCCGTTTATATAGTCAAATGTGGTTACCCCTGGAAACTCTTACTGATTGTTTATTTCAAACCGCTCTTATAGGCTAATTCAAAAATTCTTGAAAATAGAATACAGGGCGATAGTTACATATTTACAATTAAAACTACAAACAAACCGCATGTATAAACTTAAAACTAATGCAATTTTCAGATTCGGCACGTGAAACTATCGATGTTTTACGAATGTGCGCCAGGTCTGTCACTGAACTTATATAAAATATTTTATGGTTTTCTTGTTACTTGGGCCCTCTTTTCATCCTTTTTTATGTCTGAATGTTGCTGTGCTTCTTCAGGAATGTACTGGAACTACAAAATTTCAGAATCTGAAATAAAAATTATCTTTGGCACGTAAGGTTACATATTATCACAATTTTAACATAGTTTAACTTACTGTGTGTCTTTGCAGGGTCTTAATTACGCCACCTCGATGACCTACATCTGTAGACACCGTTTCGTGCAGTGGATTAAACCTGTAAAGTCTTCCTGTTGCAATATTTATGCCTGACATGACCCTACCTTCCTGAAAAATCAACAGATTTGCTTGCAAATCAATTGTAAGGGCTTGTCTGTAGACCACGACTTTTATTCACTAGTTGCTAATGTCCATTGCACATGTCGGTGCACAACACAAATTCTAGTGCATATATCACTTTTAGCCTATGACGCACACATTTTCACTCAGCGCACACTTTAACAACAGTCCATTATAAATCACTGCCACTTGCACACATATCTCCTAGTCGATACTTTCCTTTATTTAATTCATTGATCAGGTTTAGAGCTAGTGCAAGTTAAATTTGCAAAGTGTAACGTTACTTTTAAATAAAAAAACATGCTGTAGACCTTTGTCGTCACATGAATACTGTGATCGCAGCAAGAAATCGTCTGCATAACTTACCATAGATTGATATCGATATTATGAGAACTAACCCCACTTTTAGTGTTTATTTAATCATATGTGACGTATTAAACTTTATGGCGTTTGTATAAGTACCTTGAGTACCTGTATTACTTACGCTACATAGTACACATCCTAGCCAAAGTCGTTTCTTCTACAGAAAAAACTTCCTTACTATTAGATTTTTGGCTGAGGTTTGTTAGCATACCCTTTTGAGTGTTTCCAATAATTTTTCAGATAGACACGAAAACAGTTCGTCCTCATTTACTCCAGTCTTCGCAAAACCAACATTTAAGTATCCTTGAGAGTATTTTCTTGGTTTCAGGACGATGGTTTGTGTATTTGTTAATTATCCGCCGCTGTTGTATTATTGCAATCGCGTTGTGATTTCTATTCATATTTATTCGCAGAAACAGATCGAGAACATTGGGGACTCTCCGTACTTTCCATAGTTGACGGTCCAGTAATTGTACGCAAATGGCAAATGTCAGTAGAACAATGAAGAAATGTTCGCCGTTGTGTATTTTATGATGTCAATGGCGACGTATGCATATACAGCACTAATTATAGTTTTAACAAATCGAAACTAAAAAAGACAAAAAATAAGGTAATCAGAAGTATATCGCTCAATAATTAAATAACCCATGTAGGATCAGTAGCAAGATAGAAAGAAATTAATTAAAAGCAAAATTAAGCAACAAGATATCTAAATAATTATGATCTCATATTTTGAAATGTCCGGTCAAAAAGACAGCAATTGAAAAATTAGCAAATTAATTATAAATATTTAATTGGAAATATATTTAACAGTCAATCGCATGTAGTGTATTGAAGGAGATATTGCATTATCCCGAAGACTATTCTAGGTAGTTACTGAAATAAAACCATAAACAGTAAAGCGCAAGCAAAACGGCCCAGAGCGAAATATGAAAATTTGAAATTTCAAGTCTTTGTGGAAAATAGTAAAATTCGTTTGTATAACATTTCGTATTTCACGAGAATATGACATGCCCCATGCACTAGCAGTTTTCTAAACATCACTCCGTGATCCTCTAAATTACATAATAACATCGACAAATACAATATACTGTTATTAAACTAACATGAAACACAGGCGTAAGCAGATTATTAAGCAAACACAAATTTGCTACATCCGTATTTTCTAATTCCATCACGTTCTACAAACATCACCGTATTTAAGTTTTCTGAACCACAAATTCAGAATTATTTACAATCGAATAAGCATCTACGAAATGTACATGTTCACTGATTATGCTAAAAATCTTAGTAATAATGCAAATGATTGGGATTAATAATTGCTATTGACAGGCGATACCCGCTGAATTTCTTATTATACGTTAAATGTTTACTATTATAGAACCTAATTTTATATGTAATTGGTACTACACTCTATATTCATTTCTTTTAATTATACTTTATTTTAACGAATTATTGATATTACCCTAAAATTACCATCTAATATCTATTTTTAATCAACAGTAGACAAATACACAATCAAAATAAGCTTTAATCAATAGAACAGTCATTATTCGCTCCTACTGGAGCCCTTTATAGAAGTTCTTCCATCACAACAATGACACGGTCCAGTCCCTGAAGTTCTTGGTTACATATCGTACATATCTTTAGATAGAATTGTTAATAGATTAATAAAAAGGACACTTTTCGTCTACCATCCTACAGAAAATCACATCACTACAAAACTTCCAAGGTAAATACGTACGATTTTAATATACAGTCGATGAATACGTGTATATTATTTAGTTTATTATAATGAGAGAGCCGATGGCCAAGCTAACAATATGCTTGAATCTCACGCTGCCCGACCGTGTTCGATCCCCGGCGACTACACCGAGAAATCGTACGCTTCCGTCTATTACGTTAACACATGTGGTAGTCGTTAACCCCCAATAAAGAAACCCTTCCTCACATTTGACGGCAAGGCTAGCCATCTACTCGGCTTACGAGTAAAGAGAGCTCATAAAACCACAGTGTGGTTAAAAACAGGTCACTGGCCTATAATAAGAAGTTATTTATTATAGTAGTCTGCTTTAGCCTCAATGATCACTCAGTAGTACTCCTCTTTGCCGCTAGGCGCCGCCACAAGTTTAAAACCGGAAATCAAAATATTTCCCGTCACCCAATGCTGACTGATGCTCATTCTTCTTCTTTGTGCGCGGAAGTTCACAAGTGTTTTTAGTGCTAAACGTGGGGTCCGAGAATGTCAGATTCAAGCCAACTGAGTCTGATGATATGGATGTGTACAGGCAGATCAAGAAAATTAAGAAAAAACTAAAAAGCGTTTATTTTTTGTTTGGTTCTTAAAGAAACAAAAGTATCAAAGCGCTTTGTGCGCTCGGCGAGTGCGGACCTTAGCATAACCCTAAATTTTCAACCACGTGTAGAACGTAAGAACGTATTACACCGTAGTTGGGAAGTATAGCTGCTATTTTTAGGCAGACTACAGGTGGCCGCTATTTAAAGGGTAGTACCCTTTAGAGGCCACCCAATTCAGTTAACAGAGTTGCTTAGGAAGTATGTACGCTCGATTCTAGCTTTAGTTAGTTGTATTTCCTTAGTAAGGAAAGAATAGCGCAAGTGGTTGTGGCCTGTTTTTCTTTGTGCGGTTTGGTTTATGTGAGAATTGCCTTGAAAGGCCAGCAAACTCTAAGCCTACTCTCTTGGAAAGAAATGTCAAGCTAACACAGGTTCAGGCAAACGGTCATTACGACCTTTGTTACTAAATGCACAGTTAGTTGTGTACCAATAAACATTTTCCTTAGTAAGGAAAGAATAGCACAGGTGGTTGTAGCCTGGTTTTTTCTTTTTGTGGTTTGATTTATGTGAGAATTGCCTTGAAAAGCCCGCAAAGCTTTAAGCTTATTCTCTGGGAAAGAGAGGTCAAGCTAACACAGACTCATGCAAACGATCATTACGACCTTTGTTAAATTCACAGTTAGCTGTGTGTCAATAAACATATTGCTGGTTTGCCTCTCTTAGACCCAGTGGAGGTTTCCGAGCGAGAGTGAGACCAAAATCAGCAGAGGGCATCTAATCTCTAAGTACCCTCCAGCAAAAAATTGTCTGGTTTTAGAGGGACCTAAGCTGAATGATGAGATTGTAACGGTTCTGACAGAACCTTCCTTTAAAGGAGATGCCAGGCTGCAGAATAAACAGCAACAGGAGTCTATCAGTCATAGGCAAGGCAATAACAATGCTTATTAACAAAGAGAAAGGAGGATGGGGAGGAAGGACACAGTTGTTAGAACTGCTGAGCCATGCTGGTCGCTTCTTATGCGATGTACATCAGTCCGACTCGGAGGCTCGGAGATCCACTGTTTCTATTTATCTAAATAAAAAACCACAAGCCCAGGTAGACGAACGGCTACCAACCACAAACCAAGCAATGGCTCTACTAAAAGTAAGCAGGTAGATTAAGGTTTTTTCCCAAAATATGGGGGTCAATAACCACTGATCCAGTGATCCTTAGCTGGATTAGGGGGGGTATAGATTGCCATTCAAGAGGTCGGTACTTCAACACAGGCTCCAATTGAGCCTAAGGGGTCAGAGACCGAGAAAGTAGAGTTACGCTTCTATTAATATCCTAGTACAATTGGGAGTAGTGACTAAACGTACACCTTGTATAGGTCAATTTATTTCTAAATACTTTCTGGTACCTAAAGCTAATGGCTCAAAACGTTTTATTTTGTATCTAAAGAAGCTAAACTTAGTTCTGGAGACTGAACATTCCAAGATGGAAGATTTTAGCACCGTTAGTAACTTATTTGTTCCTAACTGTTTCATGGCAACCATCGACTTAAAGAATGTTTTTTTATTGCCTATTGAAGTTTTCATAAGAAGTGTCTGAGATTTGAATTTAAAAGGGTAGTGTTTCAATGTAATGCTTTATTTTGTGGGGTTTGTACAACTCCATTTGTTTTTACAAAATTACTAAAACCCTTTGTTGTTTTTTTTGCTGGTATTAGAACTATCCTTAACTTAGTAAAAAATATGAAGGATAGAAACACTTTTTTGCACACCTCATTGGTATGTTAACCGCAGCATGTCCAGCAATTGCTTTTGGCTGGGTTTACTTGAAAAAAATGAAAGGCAAAGGTTTTTGGCATTGCAACAGTGTAATAATGATTTTGACAGCCACTTGGTTATCTCCCAAGAATTAGCAGCCGATTTCGATTGGTGGATAAGAAATATACAGTTTTCTGTAAGCCTAATTAGACAGTTTAAGTTCAGGTTAAAAATTGTTTACAGGCGCATCTTCAACAGGGTTTGGTATTCTTTGTGGAGGTCAAAGGGCTCATGGGTTTTGGAATCAAATCGAGAAAGAGCAACACATTAACTATTTAGAGCTATTAACAGCATTACTTGGTTTAAAATGTTTTGCTAAAGTTGGTACAAATTGTAAGATTTTACTGAAGATAGACAACATTACTGCCATCTCTTATATAAATCGATGGGGGGCATACAATTTCCCAAGTTAAATCAGTTAGCTAGGGATCCATGTCAGTGATGTGAGGTAAGAAGCATTTGGGTGTTTTTACATCTTACATAAGGTCTAGCGAGAACACTAAGGCAGACAGGGAGTCAAGACGTAGTAGGTCGGAGTTAGAATGGGAGCTGGCAGACGATGTCTTTAGTAGGATTGTGGCTGCTTTCGGTTCTCCAGAGATTGATTTATTTGCATCAAGAGGTATGTGGCTTGGCAGCTTGGCCCGGATCCAGAGAATGTAGGCGCCTTCACAGTTTCATGGAGTAATTTCTTTTTCTATGCCTTTCCTCCTTTCTCAATCGTTTTAAAAACCATTCGAAAGATCCGTTGTGATAGAGCACAAGGCATCGTGATAGCACCACTGTGGAGGACACAACCATGGTTTCCTTTATTTAAGGCACTGACCCAGCACCTGTTATACAAGAACCTTACCCTGGCTGTAGGGCATTTATCAGCGAGGCATTCCCCAGGAGGAAAGTCCCGGCACCGTCAATAGAGGTGATTTTGACATCCTCAGCACCGGGGACTCTATACCAAATTTCAGAGTTCTATCTATGGCTGTATACCAATAATACCACCGTTTCCATACTTAATTTACGCACTGTATATTTATAGAGTCGTATAAATATTTTTAAAATCACCTGTCTTTGTCCTCAGTCATTTTGTGCTTGCACTCAATTTATCTCTTAATATCGTATGGAACATATAAGTTGTTTGTTGATTTCTTCACTATCTTGTAGTGTGGCTTTTCGAATTTAGTTAACTTACAAGACAACTAATGACATATTTCGCTTTTCTATAATTACTTGTGAAAATGTGAACCCTGCTTTTCAGATTTCGCTTAGCGCATGCCACGCTTAGTTAAAGTTCTGATCCTCGCTACCTGAAGTAACATTTTGAAACTTTTCGCTTATCAATTTCGTCATGTTTTAATAAATTCTTGTCGTCATCCAGAATGCAACCTGATACGTGCTAGCGGCTAATTGTCGGATGCTTTCTAAGATATTTCATCAGCTAAATGGATCGAGCTTGTCGAAATCTGCCGTTTCAATATTAAGTGTGCCGTGTAGCTGGATGTAGGTGGTGTTCTGTATAAGCAATTTTCGACTTTCATATTTGTTGTCAGTTGCTTAAAGTACCTTTCTTTCTGTGAGAAAAACAGAGAAGAAGAGGTTAATATGTTTTTGGGAGTGGGAGATGCAACTGTCTTCCGTTTTAACCGCACACGGGTTTTGTTAGCAGCGACAGTCAGAGCAAGTCAGATGTGTGAACGCTGCATCTAAGTTAGTATGTGACATCGGGGGCCCACTAACTAAGAATCAACCGTGGAGTTAATTAGCAGTTTTGAGCTCTTCGTTATGCCGTGATCTCCTCAATTAATCTTCTTTCTCGGCCATCCGTGCTTTGTGTCTTATGGGGAAATTCGTGGTAGTTGATGATCTAGTTGGGAATGGACGCTTCGGTGTGTCAAGGTGTTGTGTAGAAGCTATTCTGTATTGGTCGACGTGTCATGTTGATTACCGGGCAGCTTGCCAATTATTTTCGCACAATTCCGGATCCGTTTGAACGTTGCAAGTAATCCCGTTAATGAAGGAAGCACAGTTGTTTTTTTTTTCTTTGCTGTAAACGGATCTATCATATATATCCACAACGGCCAAAGCTGGAATGACATCAACCCATTTTCGTAGAGCAACCCCTGTTAAAGGCAACGTGGTTGTGCTGTAAAGTAGCTAGTAAGGTGTTTATAAAAGTGCGAAATTCTCAGAATGTGTTTTAAGTAAGAAACGTTTATTTGACTGACAACGAACTTTTGTTAATGTCATTGCATGTTGTTTTTCTGTCGATTTCAATGTGATATAGAATGTGGGTGTTATATTTCTGTCAACGTTTACCGATGTTGCGTTTTATAACGTGTAAGGCAGTTCTAGGTGGTGCACTCGAGATTTGATGTTTTGAGTTGTTTTCTCGAAGTTTATTATTTTGAGTCGAGCTGTCTTTCCTTTGTGTACCGATATCCCGCATTATTATTTGGTATGTTTTTTACCAAATTGTTTACTTGGATTGGATTTTTTTCATGTATTGTCAATAATTTCCTGTTTAGCTTTTGCATTTTTTTTAAATAAACCCCTATTTATAATATTGTAAGTATCTTTCAATAACAGTATTAATTAGCTAAGCTAGCATTTGAAAGTTATGTTAAACCTTGGAGTAATAAATTGTTAAAGAGGTTGTAAAATGAAAATGGCTTTAATAGTGAAACAATTACGCAGTAAGTTGACAAACACGTAAATATTTATGTTGCATTAGACCTAATCCGCTTCGACGGTCAACAGAATAGACATTTCGAACTATGAGTAGAGTTTTCACGGAGGCGCTCTAGTATTTTCCTATTTTGACTATAACGAAATAGAACCGGACTTCACGAGTAACGTAGACCTCCCCTCCTCGCGAGCTACCTGTGAGCAATCGGGTGATTTAATATCGCTGCCTCCCAACGCAAATTAAGCCTGTGGTAAGTATAGTTCGGTGTTGTCGTAAAGTAGTGTTTACAAACTTTTCTCCGTCTGCACCCATCTATTTTCTGTTAACTGAGGTAACTTTGTTTTAAATACCTTTCTTCTATGTGTCGCCACTTTCACTTTACCTATGGAACATCTTTTGAGAATCCCAACATCTTAAATGATTTATTTTTATGGAAATAATTACATCCATTTTATTTGTGATCCCGTTGTTTAGACTTGCCCATGTCAATTTCTTTTGTGCTGGCTTTGCAGAAAAGTTCTCGCATACAAATAATGTGAGAAAAGAAATTTGAAAAACCATTGACCTTTTTTTGTTTCTCCAGCCAAATCCATAGACCCTAATGGAAATATTTGTGTCATCTTTCCTGAGGCCCGATTTACCATTAAAATCGCCCATTATTAGAGTAAAATACGTGGTCCTTTGATGTAGTGCGATGATGGTGCCATCACAGAAGGTTTCTATTTCTTCATCAGAATAATTGAAACTTAGTGTATAGATCTGAATAATTGGTAGGCTGCATCTACTGTTCAATATACTCATAAGGTAGATAACTGTAGGACTAACACTTTGTATTTCCACTATATTTCTGGTGTGGTATTTATGAATGAGAAATCCTTTTTCGTTAATTTCACTTTCCTTATTGTAATGGAACATGTAGCTAGACCTTAGTGAGCTCTTTTTCTCCTATATTTTTATGCTCATTTAGGCCCAATACGACCCATTTAATGTGAGAAAGTTTTTCTTCAAGCTTTTAAGCTTCTTGAGTGGTTCAGAGTGTTACAGGTCGCTTCTAAAAGTTGTGGTTTCTTAAGGTAGCTTTGTCTATCCCGACAATTCTTAGCACACTCATCTCGCTACCATAATCGCAGATCAACGTGTTGCCCGGAAGTGAAGGCCGTAGCGTATTCTGTCTAGTCAGAAGGAAATTTTATGCATTACTGCCACCACGATGGCGATGGCAGGTGAGGGTTAGGCATAGGGAGCTGCAATACAGAAAAGGGTGGATAAGATCAAGATGCAAGGTGATTTCCCCGGTAGTAAAAGGAGAAGGAAGAAATCAAGAGCTCACATGGATAGAAATCGCTATATCTCTAAAGCAGATATATTTATTCCCCACCGGAAGCTCAGTAAAGTATCTTCCCGTTATTTTGTATTTTAAAGTAAGTTCAACAAAAAACTGTTCTCTGAATGATATCAATGTTTGACAGTGGTTTATTATTATATGTTTTATCGGCCTTTGTCCACTGTCTGGAGTGTTTGACACACAACGTTTTGGGAGTTTTTGATCTACTCCCGTCCTGCGGTGAATGAACACCTGGTTAATCCTGAGAAGGACTGATTTTTTTGTACGTTTTATCACGTACACTCGTGCCTACCCCTGGGTTTGCACCCGGGACCACTGATCGCTGTGATTACGAGTCTGACACCGCGCTGGTGGCCACTGGTAAGAGTGAATACGCATCTTCACACCGGCATGGGCTCTTTCGTTTTTGTTTTTTCCACTATAAAACATGCAGTAGTTTTGATATTTTTCACTTCTTTTGTCCTATTTCTTCGTTTCTGCCAGGAGCATATGTCGATTTTGTGTCTATTCAGTTCCATGATGATTTCTTAGTCTCCCTGGGTTCATGAAGTTATGTTCCAACAGCTCATTCTGATTATTTTCTTTCTCCAATCTCGCTTTTTTCGTTTTCTCGCCGTGTCGTTTATCCGTGTATTCCGTCCTGGTTCCGAGGTTTGAACGGTACTTTGAGCTATATCTGGTTTTTACGGTGGGTATGCTGCTAACCTGTTCCACCAAACCTTCTTTTTTACCCGGGCTTGGGACCGGCAGTGGCAGTTGTTTTGCTACTCAATCCACCCCACAACTAAGCCCAGGCAGAGTTGTTAAAGCGACCCCGAAAAATACAGAATTTAACGGAAAATATTTGCCACAACTCTAAACTTTAGAAGTTAATAATAGACACCTGCACATTAATTTAGACAGTAATTTATAATCAGCTGCATACAAATTGAAATGTCTTGCAGTTACACATTAAACCGAAAATTCGTGCAGTTTCAGTTTCATACGCTCCGCTATCCAATTTCTACTTTTAATTGCCCTCTTTACTCACAACGGTGTTATTAGGGATAACTTCATATTAAGCTTTACATCAGATACTCGCAGAAAGCTCTAAAAACGACAGTGTAATTGCAAAGATGTGGCATTCTAATGACTAGTTTCAGCTGGAAATGGCAAAGAATCAGAACCATAAATAAAGTACAACTTCGTAGGATCCACGCTCATACTCGACCAGCGTTTATTCATGCCTGTGTAATTATTATATTATATTTGCTTACATCGGAAGTTATGAAATGTTTATTACTGTATACATTTTTAAAATAAACTTGTTATTTTTTAAAAGATTGTTTAGCGAAACGTCAATTTATATCATCCTAATTTTAGTAAATAGAATTAGTGAGAGTACATGAAAAGCTGCAGGAACTACAATATCGATCTCTATTATCCAGTTTGAACATGTCATGTTGTTTAGCGTAATTATTGCATTTGTTTTTTCTTTTAAAAATAATTAACATTAACATAATTCAGTATTTTTATTTATTTCTTTTTTCCGTTGTCTTCTTCAAATATTCCGCTAAGTAAAGAATAGTAATTAAGTTGTTTCTTAAAAGTATACAAAAATAAGAAATTGAAAAAGCAATTTTTATATTTTGTTATTTGCAATAGCTTCACGATCGTGTTGGCAAAATTGAATTGAATTCAATTATACTTATCTAGACGATATTTAAATGTTTACAAACTAGTACAGAGAGATCAAAAATAAACATTACCGCGAAGGCAACTGAAAACAATAGAGCTTTCTTAATCTGTGACCTGCTTTTTGTTAACATGGAACTGTAAACTTTTTTGAAGTTCATTTTCAGAGTATTGTTTATCTTATCCAGATACTATTTTAATGTCACCTACCAATTTAATCTACAAATACATTGCTGGTCTTTGCATATTTGCCTCAGATCCATTCATTCCTTTTCTGAATGAAGGTTGGCCATGGATATTTGTTGTTAGGTTGCACATGAGCAGAACAGTAATTTTTATGTTGTTGTATAACCTGTAAAGTTGAGGTTAGGGTATCAAACATAGAAAAAATTAGCTTTGTTTATCTGTTGTATCGGTAAATTGGTTGAAATATTGACAATAAGCATGTAGGGTGTGAAGAGCAAGTGCTATTTGATAAATACAAACGTATAATTATAATAATTTTCATTTCAAACGTTAGAACAAATTTGTACTGTGAAGCATATTCAAATTTTATATAAACAAAAACAAAATAAATTAGAAAATACTAAATGAACAGCACAGTGTTTGTAAACTTCAGTAAACTTTTATAAAAAAAATATTTTAGTATATTTCCAGAACTCGTTTCAGAATTGGAAAAACAAGAAGTGATCCTAGTAAATTTTGTAAACGTAATAAAGAATTTGAAAGGAAACATCAACGATTTGCCGGGATTTGATTATATAGAGAAGCAATTAAATGGCAACAATGAAGCTCTTTCAAAATCATAACCTGAAATTGAATATGACATAACCTATTTCTGTCATAGCTACTTATTACTAAACGGTACCAATGTAAATTGCACCCTATCATAGCCTGCTCTTTTGAGAAAAGATCGTGAACGTCATATAGTACACTTCAATGAACTACGGTTTGGTCACCTATTTCATCACTTTGAAGATATTACCACAGGACTTAAATCTTTGGGTGGGCCGATTAGAAAAAAACTGGCTGCGAAAACTTCCACTGGTTCGTTTTGAACGTGTTGAATGCTCCAAGCATCAATTACATCCTTGATATGTCTGCTGCCATAAATTCAGGTACAATATGAGAAGATTTGACAGCACGTGATTTTGGTGCGCTTTCAGACTCTAGATGGTTGAAGATGGTAAATAAAGTTGTCAAACTGCACGTGAATTTAAAAAACTACAGCTGAAGTTATGAACATTTTATTTAAAAATGTTACGAGCCTTTCCGGTTCAAAATTAAAACAAGCAAAAGTTTTACAGACGGTCCAAAGATAGTTGTTCAAGCCATCAGAACACGGTACCTAACCCTAAATTTACCACAAGTCATCAACCCAGTAATTTGATCAGCCCGAAAATGTGATTCTTATAATGATTGTGGATGAACGAAAACATATCAGAAAACTGGAGCTCCGCCAAGTGTTGAAACCTTGATCACTTTCCAAGGGCAAGACTCTTCGAAACTTCACCATACCGAAACTTTGAAGCAACAGACTACGTTGTAACAGCGTAGTTCGTTTCACCTTGACATTTAATAATCACCTTAGTATTTAACCATTATTTTTCTGTAGAGAACTAAACTGTGTTCTTTACATTGCAGTAATGAGATTAAGACGTATTATGCATTTAAAACCTACGAGTGGCGCGCGTGAGTTTCTTCGCGCAAACCAGCCGATTTAGTCGTTGAGTGCGGTTATTAATAGAACAAGGCAAGCTATGTGCGGACTTAGAGGCGGGGGGAGGAGTCTCTTGCCAACAAGCGAGCTATGCGTGTCACCCGAAACCCAAAGGGACACCACGCGAATTATAAGTGCCAGCTTGGGGAAGTATCTTCGAGACACAGCAATCCATAGCCAGAAGCTGCTATTCCGGCTGCGATTCGAGCTTCAAGGGGGTCAGTCGACTTTGCCAACGCACGGAGCTGATCTCTAGGCCATCTTACTACGAAGTAAAGGCAAGTTTAGTTACTATAATTACATTTTACGAGTGAATGTACTGCCCAGGAAGATAGGAAAAACTCAAAACCGTAATAAGTAATTACTTGTTATTGCAACGCATTTTGCCATAACTGCAACGATCCCGGACGCGCCTAAAAGCCACGTTGCTGATTCAGCGCGAAAGGATAAAGTTAACACATCGCTTCAACTGATTTCATGCTACTGGAGTAAGGACCGCAACCAGGGAATTCTAGTGCGAAATTTAAACATTGCCTGTAGATTCAGCATTAATCTCGCGGAAAATTTCGTGCATATAATACTTATCTATTAACATTGTATGAACAGAAATTCCTGGAGGCTGGATCAGGTTTCTGTTGGTTGTACTGGCTCTTTATCTCTAATTTTTAAGCACATAAATGAGACTGCATTCATGTATTAAGCCGATGTAATCAATGGCACTTAAAGGGATGATAATGTTGCTACCCTTAAAACACAGCCTCACGTTTTATGAATTATGGCTTGGAAGAGGGCAGCAACGTTGCGAATGAATCAAACATTTGATGTAGATTGATTTTATTACAAAAATAGACGGGCTTTTATACAAAACATAATTGCTTATGACTAAATAACAACATTTCAAAGTGCAAAGGTGTAGTTCACTAGAACGAGCGTAATATTACAAAATAACTACTCAGCGGCAAGCACGTTGAACTTTTGATTGTGGGTCGTTTATTTGCGTAAGTTGTCGGTTTGCAGTTTTCCGGCCTTTAAACCGGCTTGATTACGAAGCAACACTGGCTTTTAAATTGTGAACGATATTTCGTAAATTTTGACTGAAATTTACATTTGTTTAATCTAAATTAAACATTGTACATTCTTTTTATGTATTTCCATGCAAATGTGTTTCTTTTACAGAGTATACATTTTTTCATGTAAATTGTTTGGTTTGTATTTCTGGCAGGGTTTGTATTACGATTACAGCATTAGAAGTGTTCACGATCATGCCGGCAAGAGGAATATTGACATAACCCTTAGCTGCACTGAGGTAAGAAGGGGTCTTATGCTTCTCCAGCTGAGTTAACTAGCATACCAAAGGCAATATAAATTCGTAGTACAGTAGAGTATAGGGCACGGGAAAAGGCATTACAGTTTACGGTGACCAACGCAAGGGCTACATGAAAGTACCACTACAACGTCAACATGATTTGGTAGGATAGTTGCAATATCTCTCCTCCTCCCCCACTATTAAGGAATATCACGGATGAGGATATCAAAAAGCTAATACAGACTGGCACACCGCTGCAACCGAATGTTCAAAGCTTCCCTTGTCACACCCAGGCTGTTGAACGGTATGTCAAACTTGTGGCCGAAGCATCTAAAAAGAGTGTGTGGCGCTGATACAAGAGACTGCTTTATCAGGACGACTCTTATCAAGATCTATTATGACCGATTTTATCCAAAAATCTAACTTTATAGTGCATTCTTTTGAATAAAAAATTGAAAATGTGAAATATGTTTACCATTTATGAAGGTTTGTGTACTTAAGACGACAAAGTGAAATTAAAAGAAATTACGAAATATCGCCATTTTTAAGAAAAATTATAGCTTTTGAGCAAACAGTAAATATTTTAAAAATACAGGTTTTAATTTTTTTGTGTTCGTCATACCCGAAACTTCACATTAGGACCTATAGCGTTTTGATAATAGTGAGTTTAGTAATGATAAAAAATAGAAGAACAACAAAATTTCGGCATTTTAAAAAAATTTGTGTGATGCGCGAACGGAAGATATGTTTTTATTGAATTTATAAAAAAAATAAGTGTTTAATTTAGGTTGGGTTACTACATGATAAGTCAATATTTGTAAGTTCAGCATTCTTTACTGCCTTAAACTTAAGATAAATAAGTGTTACTGATAATGCTGATGAGGTTTTAAATTTGAAATAAAAACGTCAAAGCGACTATTTATTGCCAAATTTTAATAGCAATGTTACGAAATAAGTATTAAAGCATTTTTGAAAGTGAGTTGCCACTTGAATGTAAGTAAATTTCTTTTTTAGTCGGTTGTTTTCCACTACGTTCATCAGTTACTTGTCAAAGTTTAACAGTCTCTGATCCAGGCCGAATTGTTATTTTTATTTAAAATTTTACAATAATTTAGCTAACACATTTTTGAAAGTATTTTTTAGCTGGGACAACAAATATTGCTCAACTTACTCAATTTGAATCATCACACATATAGTGTCCCTTAAATTTACCAAATGGAATGTGGCTGTAAAACAATTAACGAAGTCCAAATTTGAATGCTTCCTAATTAGCACAAAATTTCGTATGTTGCGTCCCCCAATGCAACACCCTGTATATAGATTTTAATTACATTGCGTCCATTGCACATTTTCTTGTTTGAAGAAATAAAGTATTTTATATTCTGATGTTTATAACAATCAATCTTAAAATTGTGAACAATTTATTCTAATTCAACTGTAAATGATAATTAACTTTTAAATTAATTCTCCATAGAATTACAGGTATTACGTCCATACCCGTAAAAAGAAACTGCTTTCCTCAAACATTCATACGCGGCATAAAATTGAGTAGTAAATTCCTCTGCATAAACATTTAGACTCCAAAGATGATATCGGAGCGTCATTTCCGTGGCGCAGCCCTTTAATTTTTTGCCTACCTCCGAAAAAGGCCGACATATTGTTACGTGCGATCCAACGCTCCCCGTCGAGCCTTATGTTTTTATACCACGATGTTGGCAGCAATGAACCTGAAGATCACGTGATTAAGATGATTAGGGCATAGCTGAACGTACCCCAAATGCCTCCGTTCCCTGCTGCCGTTATCGCCGGTCATAAAGATCGGTCTAATCTTACGGCATTATTTTTAATAGGCTATTTCGACTTTTTTAAGTTAACCACCCGGAAGTTTCCTTTCTTTCTGGGAAAACGTCAGTCGCCGATATTCATCAAGATAAAAACTGTTAGTTACTAAAATAACCGGAACTGCCCGTTTTGGTTGATGAATGGCCGGACAAAGCCGCCGTTGGGCACAAAGCAGCCCTTAAATAGAATTTCAAGGGACAGAAAAAATAATCCAAGAGAACCAAACCATTAATTTCGTCGGGGTTTCACTTTATTTTTTGTTAATAATAAAAATGTTAAATCATTTTTCTGACAATTGTTCCTGAGACTTCACTTTATTGAATTAATTACTAAAATCACAGCTAGATTGATACACATATGGCAGCAGATACCTATATTTGTTATTAGTTAAAGCAGAAAGAAAATTTAACAAACATATTAACAGCTCCATAGTGTAAAAAAAAAGTTAACCATCTACAAATAGTCTAACTATTTTGTTTTTTGTTTTTTTTTCCTCTTATTATAGGCCAGTGGCCTGTTTTAACCACATAGTTTGTTGTTGGCTTTAAATAAAAGGTATAATTTCTCTTTTAAATGTTGTTACCAATGCAGAGGTTCTCCAGTTTTTACATGAATTTATCTAGAGAAAAAACTTTTGATTGCTTGCGCAGCAGTTCATGCACCGCCTGTTACACTTCATCATAGAATCTGAAAGTCTTTCCTCCCACAGTCTTTTCGTATGTATGTATGTATTATCTGTAACCTAATTTGCCTTGCGGTGTAGAGACTGGTGCTTTATGCGCTGGCATCTGGCGGTACAATGCTCAACTTGCTCTGGATTCGGGATACAGAGTTGGAGCGCGCCTTTAGTGCTTGCGCAGCAACTATTGTGTGAGGTGTATGTCTTGGTGATGTGTTTCCCTTGTTACTCTATCTCTTAGGTCTGTGGTTCTGAGTAAAGCACAGTTAATTTGGTGCCCAACTGTGAATGGTCTCACCGAGCCCTATTCGAATCGCCAAGGCTACGGAAAAATTCCGTCCCCCAAGGTATTCGAACCGAGGACTTGCTTAATGCAAGCCTTGTGCTTACCCAACTGCGCCACGCGGCTGCTTCCATCGCTTTTTTAAATACCTTAACTATGTGTGAATCACTAGGGGCCAAGATCGGGCAAGTCTTGAATGTTTGTAAATTTTGCAGGGTCAGTACCTAGAAATCTTCTTTTAGATTATATTACAAGAATATGATACCGTTATGTGATATGAGTCAATATCCAGCCCTCTGTAGCTTTTTGTATTTCTAATTCGCTTTTCTTCCTTTGCTTCAACTGTGTATACCATACATATTCGTATGTTCGAAAGAGGTAATTTTGATTAGATATGGTTGTCTTTCGCAGTCAATTGTAAGCTTCCCGCGCTCACTGCATCTCTTACGTTTACCGAAATTGCCAATTATTGTTTTAAATATTTCCGCTCTTCCAACTTCCGCATTAAAATCTTTCCTTGTGATTATCGTCAAGTCATGTTCTGGTAAGCTGTCGTTTTATTTTTGGTAGTAGTAAGTAGTAGTACGGAAATTCTTTCTGATATTGACTTAAATGTTACTGCTGCTGTCGTCATTTTATTAGATATCACGAAGCCAGTGGTCATTTTTCTGTTTTGGCCCACGTTGTTTAGAAATATCAACGCATAGAATTCTGTTATTTCATTGCCTTTTTGTTTAATCTCTTGCATCGCCACAATATCCAACTTTCTTTATTGTTTCGATCGTAAATTTTTTGTCCCTGTAGCCGCCATGAATATTTTTCTCATAATTTTTCATTTTCTTTTGTAAAATATAATTTATTTTCTATATTTTACTACGGGTTTCTATTTCTTTCTGTTCTCAAATTGTCATCCACTTTAATTCGACATCTCTAAATTGTTAACATCTATGTATTTTCCTGTGTTTGTCTTTTTTTCAATCCTTCCATTTGCTGATTTTAGGTTCTAATTTGCTACTTTAACTTTTTCGTTTGAAACAGAATATTTCCCTTCTATAGCAATTTACCTATAACCAATTTTTGCCTTAGGACATTTGCTAGTATCATATTTTGCTATTTTTCGAATTTCTGCCTGTTTTGCCCTTTCGATTTGAAAGAGAGATTATACTATATTAAGGGCATAGTGACTTGCCGATAATCTGGATCAAGGAATGCACGACTGCTTGTAGCAAATGTTCCAAAACAACAACCAGAAGTGCATCGCTGGTCAGGATTATCAAGGCAAAGGAACAATGCACGAAGTATATAGTATGATCAAAAAGCATTTTCATCTAGTATGGCCATGGAATACTTCCTAATTTATGAATGCAACTATAACTCACTACAAAGCCAATGTCAAATTTTGACATTAAGCATAAACGTAGTTGCATTTATAAATGAGAAACTATTCCGTGACCATACTAGATGAAAATAATTTGTGATCATACTTTATTTTGCGTGACTATTGCATAAACACAATGCATCACCTATAATATGCACTAGTTGTAATTGCGTATTTAATTTTAATGAATAATGATTTGCAACATGAAAAAAAAAGAAGTTGCATTCAGCTAGTTCAATTCAAAACTGATAAGTGCATAGTGATAATCGCATACTCTGCTCACCACTTAATCGTTCTGGGATTGGTTTAAAATTTGAAATATGAGTTTTCTGATTGGTGCCATGACTTCAGTTTATAGATGTATGTAATAGTAAGCAATATAAATTTTTGAGTATTATCATGTTGATACTAACGACTCTTTCTATTTCTACTTCAATAATTAGTCCGCCTTTTAAGAATCCTTTGGCTACTTAGTTTGTCTTTAAATTTTATACCGTTAATCACTACATTTTGAGTCCTACGTTCTATTTCTATCAACTCTACTTTATTTTTGAGATTCCTATTCTTCCTGTTAACTGCCTATATTCGTATTCCACCTTTTTTCTTTCTTTTTCCATTTCATCTCTAAGCTATTTACTTCCTTTCGCTTTCTTTTTGAGTTCCTCCATCATACTCTCTTAGCTTTCTAATTTTCTGCAGCTAACTCATGTCTGCCTCTGTTTTTATTTTTGACTTTTTCCTTTCTTTGACTATCTAATTATCAACCTGCTGCTCTTAAACACTTACTCTTTTCTTTTTCGTTCCAGTACTGCTTTTCTACCACAATCTATTCATGATTTCTCCTTCGATGTCACCACCAGCTCTTTTACGAGTACTATCCTCCTCTGTTTTTTTGTATTGCTCTTGGTTTTCTGTTCTATTGCCTACTTACATTCGACAATTTTCTTCTTTATTTTAACCTGTTCTTCTATCTCTTTGTTCCACTATGTGTTGTTTAATTTTTTTTGTTCTACACGTTCCACACTTTAATTACTAGGTCTTTAGAAATGGCCCATATTTCTTAAGCTTTTCATTCTTGGCTTCAATGTTTTTTTTTAATTCCTTGTCTGATCTGTCCGTAAAATTGGTTTTTTGTTTTTTATACTTTGTTCCTATGGTTTGAAACGATAACCTAACCTTTTAGTTATTTCTCAGTTTTTACTTAGTTCTTTTCCAATTTTTCCTTGTATTTTTGATATGAATAGGTAATGGTAATTATACTTTGTTGCAACACGAAACCGTCAGTTACCCGATAAAACGACACCAAACGGAAAATTCTCGGATCCATTTCCCCAATCATGTTACGATGGGCTGTAACAAAAGTTGCCGACTAAGACTCCGAAAGAAAAGGAGAGGTTTATGACAATCTTAATTAGGGCAACGATCCGGTAAATGATATTGTGATGTTAATTGCTAGACGGAAATACTTTACTAAATCCAGAAAAACGCAGGTGGGCTTACCGAGAAAGCGGTGAACCAACCTCTACGAACCAACCTTGGCAGTACCCGGGCAACGGTCCATTAACAGCTGCATTGAACTTACCTTGATTGCATTTTCCTACAACTACCTGACCCCCCCCCCCCTTGCAGAAGAAAAAACACAAAATACACCTGCAAATGTTATAAATCTACTAAATAAAAGCACAACTAATTGAAAATGAACTATATTAACGTAGAAATATGTAGATGAACAATGAACATTAATGAGATACTTGATAAAGGTTAGTGTGGTTAATTGCGCATCCCTTAATCTAAATACAGGCGGTAAACTTGACAGCAAATGATCTGTCTAACTCAAAACGGTAACAACTTTAATTACTCAATAAAACTACTTACAAACAATAAATCTTAATGGTCAACAGTCAAATATCATTCAATGACGGCAATTACTTTAATCTCACAACGTTAGTCTAAGTAAAAACATTAAGACTTGACGATAAATACTCAAATTGACTTAAGAACAGTAACAACAGTGCAAACGCTTAATTTTAAATTATCAGCAACGCTACGCAAAATGGCGACACTTTAAAAATCACCTTTCACTGCAACCAAATGCTTGTTAAAATTATACACAGAAAACAGAATACCTTGTAGGAGTTCAGCTTGCTCTGGTTATGATGTCCAACGATGCTTCAGGCTGTGCCCAAGCGAATGCCCCAAACTGATTGAAGAACTGCGAGAAACGACCTAGGACGCTATATATCGAGCGGGTCTGGACGATGTTCAATCACCAAAGAGAGTGAAAAACGAAAAACGTAGTCGACAAGCAAGGTTGCGGTGCAGTACACGCAACTTTCTTAAAAACAATTAGCACGAAAGAGGTTCTCATTAATGGGCCACCCCAAAGGCGTCAATCGGAGCTTGTCTTTCGCGATATGAAAAAATCTCGGCTAATAACTGCACCAAACGTCTCTCACATAACCAAAACCTTAACCGATAACACTCATACATAGTTTAACTTAATTTCGACGTCGCCCGAAAAAAGCCCAAGGCTTCCGCCGTAACGGAACAAACGATCACACTTGTTGCCTTCTAGAAGTCAGGCGGTTGAATCTTGAAGCCCAAGAGAACGCGCGCGTGCGCACTTATTTTGCACTTTTTAACTCATACAGAACTGTCCGGGTTGCGTCAAGCTGTGCAACACTCGTACGTGACTTTGAAAACGTAGACAATCTAAGATCAGACAATGTGCCTCCCGTACAGGAATATAAACACATTAAGCCGACTTACGTCATTCATGTGGCACACAAGCACATTTGAATAAAACTTTGCCCAAGATATGATGAAATGAGACCTAAGACGCCAGTATTGGAAATAAACTTAGTTAAGTTTCGAAACATAGCTAACCTGTCAATTTGGGCATAGATGAAGCGGGTTTGGAATACAAACACTGAATAATGCTAAAATAAAAGATTCTCCTTAGAACTTCTGCTATATTTCTGCTCTTATTGAGACTTTTGCATCTTTTACCATTTCTCTGGTGTTTTCTTCAACCAGCAGATAACCAATAATTGAATTTTTCCCCCCTGTTTGGGCGTTTTCTTGTGTACTTGTGTATTGCTTTGTACTCGTAGAACGTATTTGTAACGATTAAATTGTTTTTTAGGTAGTAGTCCTAGCGCCAGTATTGTTTCGTTTATTCCTACTACCGATGTGTAGACATAGTAATTTTTACTTTTCCCCAGTCTGCCATTTAGCCCATAGACTGCTATAATTTATTGTACTTTATTGTCCTGTTTTATTGGTCAATTCCACTAAGAGTATTCGTTAGGATCGAGCCTCCGGTCTTTGAATTGTGTTCACCATATTCTTCTGGATTATGCATCCAGCTCTTATAGACCAGCCTATGTCCCTCATCCATGTCCCTTTCACTTTTCATTTCAGACGCCGTTAAAACATCTATACCAGTTCTGTTCAATTCGTAACTTAATTCCTTTTCTTTTTCGTTTATGCTCCGTATGTCCCATTTACCAAATTTCCACATGCTTTTATCTCTTTTGACATATCCTTGCGGTTTCGTAGTTCTAATCTCATCTTTGGTGGCCTGACGGCTTAATCTGTTCAGTTTTCTTTGGCGTGTATGTATTAAATTTCGTTATTGTCTAGTACTACTCTAAGTCGAAAGGACGTTCTCTTATCTCAACGCACTGTCTGCTATATATTTACCTTGCTTGTTTTGATTATATCGCTAAGTACTTATCTGTTTTATATGTTGTCTCATTATAATTCGGCTTTTCACTTAGTCTTCCAAATTTACTTGAATAAAACACTCGTAATGTCGCAAATATTGAATTTAATTACGGATCACGAAAAACACGTGTGTACAATTTAACGCTTCAGTTTTAACTTTACTAGAAATAAAGTAAAGCTTTCAGTTTAGGTAATTAATTTTATACGCAGATATGTTCTATACCAAATATTTCATTTTCAAAAAGATTATTAACTAGTGCATCGTACCCCAAGTGGTTAATACAAAAATCAGTAACCTACTTTAATTGATTCTAATTATTTATCAGTATATGTTAAAAATGTATTCTACAGCTTTATTTCGTGGTAAACGACTACTGTGGTCTAATAACTGATCGTTTCAACAGAAACTGAAATCTTGCTAATTTTTTCGTTGGTTTCGGGTTTTCATCCCTAATTTATAAATTACATTTTATGCACAACTGCCTTAAACCAACCTGTATTCTGCCCATTTTACATTCTTTAAGTTTGAAGGCTTGAAGGCTGTTATAAAACGTTGATTTATTTGCAACATCATTCACTTCCCCGATTTTCCTGGTCACCATTAACGGCACCTCTTCGCCACTTCGTTTTCCAGAAAATTTCAGCGTAAGCAGTATTTATTATCCGCTTTGAAACTGTCATTCACGTTTACATAACCCTTCTTATAGCAGGCTGGCGCTCCGTTATAGAAATTTTGCACCCAATTGCGCGTTTCCGAACGACAACACTGAGTGCTGAAACGAAAGGATTTGCTCGACGAGACCCATAAATTTTCTGTCAATTTCAGCTTGTGCTTATAAAATCAACAAGGCGTTAGCCAGAAGAGTGTATTATATAAAAGATATTTAGAATATTAACAATTAATAATATAATAAAATCGTTTATTTCTTGAAATTAATATAGGCTGGACTAAAAACGAGAGGAACGTCTTTGAGTTGCGTTGATTCTCGTTCAGGAGATTAACTGCTATAGTTCCAACTTCCCTTTACCACTATTCAGCAGTGGGATATTCTATACCCATGCCGCTTAATTAACACTAATGAACGAAATCATCTACCAATATAGTGTAAATTTGAATGGCGCATGCTCGCTTTAGAAATATTGACAGAATAGGCCAAAGCACAGATAATGTGGAGATTAGTTTATCATTTGCTATTCCCAGGAGTTGTATTGCGGAAAACTATTTATACGTTAATAATATAAATACCCCAATTATGCTTATACTTAAAGAGTAAATTAACTCTCCTACTATTGTTAAATTAAATGGAAGGGCAAAGTTAACAATAATTGTTGACTGCACCATCTTATACCAAGCCAGGCATTCTACTTTTTAATAACAATACCTGTTGCGCTTTCAAACTCATAATTTACGTTTTGGACTGCAAACAACAATTAACGTTAAGATGAGTAAATACATTGCAGGCGTTTATTATAACAAGCAAGTGAAAAATCTGTATCACAAAAAACTTTCAAATTAAACCAATAGCCTTCACGAAAAGGTTGCACTTTTTTTTAAAAGATAGAGCATTTCTCTGACATTTGTTGTGAATGATATAATAATACACTATCCTTAAAATTCAGTAATTTTGGATTGTCAAAATGGGAGGAAAATGTGCCACCTAACTCTAAAATAGGGAGTGAGTCCAAAAGTCCCAGAAATCAGAAATACCAAAGATAGAAATGTAAACCCCAAATTATATAGCATTTAACAACAATAAAAACGAGCAGATGTTGATTAATCACTCAATCTTATTATTCTTCAATGATGTTAATGATATAATACACTCAACGCCAATCACTCGTTCTAACATCCAATAACAAAATAATTATAAAGGATTCAACACTCCAATAATATACGGAGATTTGTGGCAATCATAAAAACACTTAATTATTTAATAGTGCTCGGAAGCGATTAAGTGAAACATAAATTCGTAGAGGAAGGTAATTATAACCTATTTAAAACTGTTGACTAGCATATCAAAAGGTGCAGATTTGATTACGTTGAAAAGCTTCAAGGCATAACCCTAATCAACAAATCAAAAAATTTTAAAACTGAACTACAGAAGCTTTACAATAATCCCCACTGTTACGTGCACAAAATAATTTACCGCTACACAGAATTCGTTTTGCTATTTTACAGCGAAAAAGTAAATTAATTGAACTCCTCCAAATACAGCTATTGTCACCAATTAACACAATTATAAAAAAGTAATGCCAGTAATATTTTATAAGCAAGTAATTTTCTGTTTCAGTGTGGTTCTGTTCAGGGTCCGGAGTGGTGTAGCTTGAACAAGCGTCCACGTTCGATCAGCAGAGTTAAGCAACGCTGTCTCTGGTCAGAACTTGGATGGGAGTTCCACGGCTGCATCTCTCAGCGCTATCACGGAAAAAAGTTGATCCCGGCGGTCATACAACATCATGACAGTCGTTAGTGGAGTTGGAAGTCCTCATAACTGCACAGCGACGCCTATAATTGGCCTAACGGCTGTTGGCTGAGTGCGAATTAAATAAATAAATACGTTCGCACAGGGAGCAGTATAAATACATCTGACCTGTACCATATGTTCATCGCGGTTACCAGAAGCCTGAAAACCCTCTATCCGATTTTTCAGAAAAAGAGGCTAAACGCCGGCAGGACAGATTTGGTACAATATAGACCACTACATTGTACCAAACATTTTTCCCAAAGTGTTAGAAGTACTCGAGCAGGTGGAACGTATTAAGAATGACTCCTCTAGTACTTCGGTATGTTTACAATGATCTTATCATTTGCAGGTAAATAAGAATCCATGAAGAGATAATTAGGACCACTAGAAAGTTACTTGAAAAATTAATGGGGGAATTATTAAAGCCAATTGAAAGAATCGCTTAAACATAACTTCTAGAATAACTTGAAGATAACTTGAAAGCCACCTTCTTATCATAACAAAAATTTCAAAATTAACACTATTTCATCACTTAAATCATTTATAACTTATTAGTAACCACGCAACAACCATGTAGAATTTGTCTACTTTAAGTTTTCTGTGATTATTGACCGAGCGAAGCGAGGGCTTTCGGAACGACTGAGCAACAATTCATTTCCATCTATTTACGTATGTTGCACACGTAGCGGCCAAAGTAACGAACAAATTTTCATAAAAATTTACGAAGATACTCTATGAAAACATCGGGGTCCGCTATGGTACAATAAGAAAGGTCGAACAATTGATCCCTTCTAGCAAAGATTCTTTGCCCAGACTACAGACAGAAGGCGTTTACCAGTTCAAATGTACTTGTGGCAAATCGTACATCGGACAAACGGGAAGAAGCATCCAATGTTGAACAAACGAACATCAGAGCCACACACGACTTGGAAATGAACAAATATCAGCCATTGCAGAACACTTATTAGGACCAGGGGACCACAGAATAAATTACTACTCTGTAAACATACTAGCCAGGACTAAAAAATACTTTCCTCGTGTTATTCGGGAATCTCTAGAAATTATTAAAAATTCAAACAATTTCAATCGAGAAGACGGCTATCGGCTTAGTAACACATGGAAGGTATCTTTACAAAACCAATCCATCCATAAACAAGTTTAACGTGAGTAACAAAGCGGAAAGACGACAAGTCTCAATAACAGACAAGATCTACATGAGCAGCCAATCGTAACAACTCTTCGGTATATAACTAGAAGCAAAAGGCACCAACATCAGTCTTTAGAAAACTTCTGAAGAAGCTGGCAGCATGAGCAGCGAAACGTCAAGTTCAAATCGACGACCACGACATGGTGAGAGGCTGAAATATCCCAATAATGTCGAAAAAACTACACATAATTTTATTGATTTACATGTTACTTATAAGTGATACCCTCTAGTCATTACTTACCCAAAAATTCCAGTGAGGTGACATTGGTGCTGAGGGATTTCATTTTAGAGCTTAGCTTATAGAAACTTGCGCAAGGTCTATTGATCGCATAAATACTGTTAGCGATGTTACCAGACCTTGCTTTTACTGTGTTGCACCGTTCGGTGCCAGAAAGTCCCAATTCCCCAGAAGAATGTAAAAAAACAAACAAGAATGCTGTCTTCAAGAATGCCTTTAACAATTTCAATCATTTTCACAGACCAAATTTCCTTTTTGCTCATATTTGATGTCACATAGTCAGTATCTATTAAAAAATTCTAGGTAGGGAGATATCTGAGAGGCAAATGCTATTTCAGTGTTTAGCGTTGTTACGTTTAGCTTCTGATTAAGCACTGCGGAACCTTAATCTGGAATTAAAACCGCTTAATCTTTGGGGTTTTGACGTTAGAAGAACCTCAGAGCGCCGGCAGACGCCCTTATGAGCGAATGAAACGAGGAAACGTCCGCTGCGCACTTTCCACTTTGAATTCTCGTCACAGAGGGATCAACCACGTATAAAACGAAATTGTTCCGCCAACTCGAAGAGAGAAATTATCCCGGCCCTTCGACACCCATCCCGCGGCCATCACCGTCGAGAACTCTGCTCTCGGCCGAGTCGGGCCACCAGAAATATTCGAGTAAATCTCGAGCCAGATTCCCGACACACCATTTATTAAATAGCCTGTTCCGCTGTCGAAAGTCAGTGTCTGGCCTGTTGATAAATTAATTTCGAATAACGCAAAGCTGAGGATCGGATTGCGCTATTTTGAATAATTTAAAATTCCCAAAACTCCTGTAGCTTCTTAGTTTCAAATAACGCACATGTGAAGATCGGATTGCACTATTTTGGAATAATCAAAGTTCCAAAGCTCACATAACTTGTTAGTTTAGAGATAACTCCAGCGGCAACTAAACCCTTTTGGCCGAAACTCGGTCCGACCTTTCCGGAAAAATATGCGATACCCCCAGGCCTAAGAGAGCTACTTACCTGTATGAACCTGTTTGCCCATTCTGGAAGTTAACCTAGTCACGCGCGACCAGATAGATAACGGCGAGGAAGAATTTGACCCCTCGCACGAGGTCGGAGTTATTACGTGGGCTTTGTCAGGTCATTTTGTATTTTAATTAGCCACTAGGCTTTAGGGCAGCGTGCCCGTATGTTAAACCCTTTTAGTTACTTATTTGGCTTCATCGCCTAATTCCATAATAATGATTTTGCACATATTTGGCCTCAAGCGCAGTATTTCTCGTCATCCGGGGCACCCCTTTGTTGGTACTTTGACAATCGGGTGTTAACGCTCGCAGGATTTCCGAACCTTCTAGAATTTACGCTGTTGGTGTGACTGCGAGGCCTCGGGCTGTCTTCGTCACCGGCACTTATTTGTTTTATTGGGCGCCTCGCCATTGGCTGTCTTTGCCACCGGCACTTATTTGTTTTATTGGGCGCCTCGCCATTGGCTGTCGAGAGTCACGTGGTAACGCCGTTTTTGGCTCACGCCACGGCGGGGGTCGGAACGCTGCTTGCTTGGGCAGTTCTACTCAGGCGATTGAACAAGGGAGGTGTGTGTGTGTCGTTAACGGCGATCTTATTACGCCAAGGCGTAGGTGTGATGGAATTCCATGCCCGGTTCTACGTCGTCACGTAAGGGAGTGTTCCCTTTTAGCTCGTTATGCGAGGATTCCGTTGAGGTAGGACATCACTTGGGCTAGTTTGGCCGTCGTAGCGGCGTTTGTTGAAGCGCCAGCCTTTGTCGCCATTTTGGGCGCATCCAGACCATTCACACGTCGGCCGTTTTAGCGGCGGATGAAGTGCCACAGGCAACCTGTTTCCCGCAAGCTGGACCGCACGCTGATCTCTTGGATCGTCACCAATAAAATTAAGGTATTTGTAACCATTGAATCATACTAACTTCTCGTGCGCGAGCTGTGCGCTTAATCATGTGAATAACTGTGAAATCTTGTGCACCGTTAAAAACGTACCCTTCGCATCTTAAATTGTTGTCGCGAAGTGGCGTCGCTCGCTCATTTTTGATCTAATCACTTCCCACTTTGCTGTGTTTGCCCAAATTATCATGTGAGCATTTTTATGAACAAACGTTCCCTCTGTGGGACTCATATGTCAAACTGCTTTTGATTTTGTACAGTTATGGGTGTTGTTTAGTAACCGTAGTGCGCCCATCAGATGATGCTTATTTATAAGAATTAACGCAATGTTTGCGGCACGCTTTGCTGCCCCAATGTAAGACTGGACCAATAGACGCTTATCTAATTAAGTGACGCTTTATTCTTGGTCGCTTTGTGCATGTTCTGTTTCAGTGTGCGGCCATCATTGAGGAGATGAATGTACGGTGGAGCCAGTGAGATCAGAGCGTGCAGGTAGGCTTGGTGGTGACATTGCCGTGGCTGAAAAAGCCCCACTTCATGATCTAAGTATTTTTGCCATCACGAAATCGTTGTGTGAGTTTATAATTCACGAGTACCCCTATCGACGGAGTGTCTTGAATACTTCGCCCCCGTCTAACCGCCCAACCCGGTTTTTCGGGTTAAGACAGGCTTGGTGGCGCCCTCATAATTTTGACATACCCTATATATATGCCTCAACACGCTTGCCCAGAACGTATCGTGTGACTCACGCCCGACTCCCTGAGCGTTCCAGCCGTGGCCTTTAGCCTGTTTTTAGCAAATCTCAGGGCAAGTGTGCCAGTTTTCCAGGACTGACTCCGTGGTGCGATGCTCACCTTGGGTGGGTGTCGTAAAGTTGTTTTAATACCGTAACAGCTTAGCAGAACGCGACACGGACGTATACTTGCACTTCAAACCGCTTCAAACACATATATGGTAGCGATATTAACCCCTTAGTTAGTTATTTGTAATTAAAGCCAACCATAGGTATTCAAGTTTGTTTACAATACCGCCAGCTGTCAATAATGTGATTACTGTGTTACAGATCTACCAACGCTAGTAAAATTTCCTGTTGGTTCCAGCGACCACCATACCGTAGAGCCCGGACGAGCACGAAGGAAATTGAGTTTGCCTACCTTCCCGACACCAGACCGGAGAGATTTATGTTAATAGCTATTTAAGTAACAAGGAATGTAAGGACCTATTAACATTTGAGGTAGGCAAGTATAAGCCATGGTGAAGCCGCGGCTTGTTGCCTGCCGAAAATGTTAATAGGCGATACATTCCGAATTGTCTTATAATATTTTTCCCGCTGCTTATCGAAATTTGCCTAGATTTTTGAAAAAATCGTCACCAGGATTGATTTTCGTAAGTCGTGTTACCTGTGAGTATCACATGTCACATAAACACTTGCAATTATAAATAAAACGTCTAAGGGCCGGTTCTACAAGTATATACCTAGAATAAGCTACCCGAGGTATAATTGTCATAGTTTCCTTTGCTATAACAATCGTTTCTAAGGTATTTATTCCCCGGATAACTTTATCCTTGGTTTGTAAGACCGGCCCTAAGTCTGCATCTTGCGTTGCTAATTTTATTATCTTAGGAATTTAATAATAATATTAAGTTCCTTTGTCAAGGGAAAGCAGCAAACAAATAACATGTGAGCAAACGAAAATGAAATCAAGCTTGGCTTTGAAATATTTGTTTTATGAATAATATGTTGTTGACACTGTAAGTCTATGTCAAATTCGAGGTTAGCAGGTTAGGTTTTGCTTCAGTTTTGACACAGACTGTCGGAAAACCTAACGTGATAACCTCGAATTTGACATAGACTTACAGTCTCACCAACATATTATTCATAAAACAAATATTTCAAAGCCAAGCTTGATTTAATTTTCGTTTGCTCACATGTTATAATCACCGACTCACACGTTTTGTTACTAAGGCTGTATCACTCGCTTACATGATCAGCAGGTTTAAATAAAATTTACTTTTTACATATTTATGAATTATCTATTTAGTTATTTTCCAACTGTACATAGTCGACAAAAAATTTTATTTACGTTGAAGTACCTTCATTAAATCAGTCAAGGTTTAAATATAAAGCGAACCTCGCCCAGTCAAAAGCTTCCATTTTTAAGAGCAAAATTAATGAATGCTAATCTACAATACATACACCAGGAAGCGTTGCAGGGTATGGGGGGCAAAAGCTAAAGTTGCACGTTGTCTACTAATTGCAGAAATAGTAGTTAATTTATACATAATTATAAATATTTCGGAAGCTGCTGTTTTTTATATCGACTACTGATTATTCACGCCAGAATATGATATATTTACAGTATCACGACCAAGAACATAATTTGACAAAAGTATATGTTGAAGTTCTTTGCACAACTTTTAGCTGCAATAGTATATAACAGTTGATAGAATGCCCTACCAGGGAACGTGCGTTTTGGCCCAGATAGTAGGAGAACCAGAAGGGTTAAAATACCTTCCAAAACTTCAATCCTGAAACCGTTCCCTTCTGCCTAAGATGCCGAATGGCGAATCTGATACCAAACCTTAATGTATTCTCTAGGCCGCCGGCTTCGGTACCATCGCAAGCATAGCAAAGTGAACTACTATAATTTTTTATTGTACACTAAATCTGTAGTTATGGTTACTGGGATATGCCACTTTGTAAATATTATCTATTTATTATTATAGTAACCATACCTAAAAGTTTAATGTCCAATAGAAAATGTAGTCTTCCACTCTTCTGCGACCGCGATGGTACCGAAAGATACCTGCCGGTATCAGAGTGCTCCCCTAGAAAGCAGTCCCTGAACTAATACCCCAGGCCGCTGGACCCGGTACCAGGAGATATTTTATCATCTCCTGCATCACGACAGCTCATGGCCCCAAAACCATATTGTTAAAAGGGCAGTTCTAGGCCTCCAAAGGGACCTCCACGCATAAGCGGATTATCGCACTACCACCGCAACTAGTTAAAGACATAACTTAAGTGGTACATGGAATTCTCCGCTCCAACAACGAGGTCCTGCTACTCCTCAAGGTAGAAGCAGAGCTCAACCTCAGAGCGCAAATACATCGCTGACCGATCCGTCCAAATGGGTCTTAGACGCACTATAATACCTAAGCTTTTACACCAGGAGAAAGACTGTTAAGCGTTACTCCTCCCTAACTAGCTGCACGAAGTTGCCTCCAATGTAAACAAATTGAGTTGAGTAGTAGCCAGTTAACATTTTAGTTACAGAAGCTACCGCTACGAAGTTGAGCACCGTCTTGGAGGCCCTCCGATTAGACCACCGGAGTGCCACTGGTTGCCGATCCCTTAGGGCGCTCGACCTGAAGCTAGCAACTCCAATTCACTTTTTATTTTAGCGTACATTCGTTTTGTAATAAAATTCAATGTAATGTAAAGACCACCATACATAGTTTTTAATTTTTCTTCTACAGTTGAGAATTTTGGTATAAGTTCAGGTCAAACGAGCTTTTGTTTTATTTTTTAAAATATATTTGTAAGGTACATTATTACACCATTTTTTAAGTTCAGTGGAAGATTAGAACATTATGAATATTTCAAAGTTTGTGCTACTTTTTCAGAAAAAGGAGAAAAATTAGTTAATGTTGGCTGATTTTAACACATTATGTGAAATTTTAAGAATCAAGATATGTTCTATTTTCTGGATAAATTACTATAGAATCTTCAAGTTCCTTTTTTAAGTTACAACTTAGTGGTGATGGTTTCATTATGACATGTAGACACAATTTATACATTGTTATGACTATTTTGGTGTTTGTACAGCAAAGAGAACATTTTCCTATCGTATAACCACCAAAATACTCACAAATACTAATTCCATAATTTACAAATTGTATCTAAATATCATAATGAAAACATCACCGTTAAGTTGTAACCTAAAAGAGAAACAAAGTTTTCCGGTACTTTTTGTTGTAAAACCACAAAAATACTCATTCCTGTCCTGTTTATCAACTATATGCAATTCTACGGAAGTGAACATACCAGAAGTGAATACTCGTTCTAATGTTAATATATTTTTGTAGTACAGCTACAGGTCTGTTCAAAGTACCTACATTTCATTACGAGTTGGTCGACAGCCTTGGACTAGTTTTCGAGCAACTTCCGGAAAGCAGCCAACACAAACAAAGCAATGGTGAAGGGGTCGATGTACCTTGTAAGCAAACAAACCCATTCAAAGCGACAAGTTGAGGTGATTGCTAAATTGTACCTTGCATAGCTGTAACCGGATCAACGCCATACAATGCAAGTGTATTTCTATTAAAACCGTCCGAGGGATTTGCTTGAAAAATAGGCTCTAACTTCGTCGATTAGTGACTGCTAAAGTACACAAATGTTAAGATTAACCCTCTGTCTACCGCAAAAAAATCTAGCTATAACTACCGCCAGGGTCCATTGGGCCCATATGTGAATTACAACAATTTTCATTATTATCCATCTGTTGTCTCGGTGCTCTGGACGACATTTTCAATAAATCAAACAAAAGTTCACCATATCCAGAATAGTTTTAATATGTTTTTTGAGAATCAGAACGTTGTTGTCCCAATGTCCTAATTTTCTACTTTTAAAAAATTTTTCATCATTCCAAAATTTAACACATTATAAAAAAATTTTAATTGATATTTGACATAAAATCCACTAATTATGATGTAATTTAACGAATTATATTGTTAACCTATTTGTTACAACTGAAGATGGGAACGGTAATGTTTCCCGAAACATGTATTGTAATCTGATACTTGGGGGTCACACAACAACGTTCTGTTTCTCAAAAAACATATTCAACATAAAAATTACAAGGAAATAGAAAGTAAATTTATTCAGAACATTTTTTACATAATATTATGGAATGTTCTCCGCATACATGGTTTTTACATTTATTACATGTAGTTCTCGTTTTTCGATCTTTTTTAGAACCGCACATGCTGCATCGACTCTTTTTCCTTGGAGGTTCAGCTGTTCTGCTGCTAGTGAATGCTTCAGCTGATTCTGGATTTTCTTGGTACTGAGCTAGTTGTTTACCCAACTCTATAATAAAATTTCTTCGCTTAAGCAGCTTCTTGTCACAATTTCTGTTGAGATACAGCCATACTATGAACGCGTTCATTACGCTAATGTCTATCATATTATAAAAAATAGTCAATGGCCATCTTCTTGTCATACGCTTTACAGTGTAACTTCTAGCCATCTTGTCCATAGTGTGTACACCGCCTTTGGTTTTGTTATAATCTAGGATTACTTCTGGCTTTTTTTTACCGCTAACTTTCAGGTCATTGTGTACTGTACTAAGTAATGTAACAACCTTTCCCTGCTTTGGACAGTATGAAAGTATCATTTTATTATTTTGAAAGCCAAATAAAGTCGACAAAATTTCTCGATTTTTGGTATTTGTAAAGCAGCTGCGCAAATCTGGCTTATTTTTGCGAATTGTTCCAATAATAGTCAGATTTTTTGAAAGTAGATAGTTGGCAAGCGAATAAGATGTGAAGAAATTATCACATGTTATATTTCGCCCAGATTTTTCTATATCTTTTACTAGTTTCATCACTACATTCTCACCTTGATTTTTCTCTCTTTTTTCACCAGTTTCTCCTGTATAGACCTCTAATTTCCATGCATAGGATGTAATGCTGTCACAAATTGCCCAAAATTTGATGCCATATCGACCTGGTTTTGAAGGAATATATTGCCGAAAGGGGCATTTGCCTCTGAAAGTTACCAGTTGCTCATCTACAGTCATGCACCAGCTTGGAGTATATCCATCTTGTAGGTAATCATTCCAGATTTCAAAACACTCACGAATGGGTTGAAGCTTGTCAGGAGACCTTTTCTTTCTTCTTTCACCGGCATTATCAAACCTTATTACTCCAAGTATATTTTGAAATCTGTTACGGCTCATAATATCGTTTAAAATTTTCCGTCCATCCTTCTTACTCCATAACTGAGATATTTCTCCGTTTCTGGATTTATAAGCTCCTATGAGTATTAGGACGCCTATAAATTTCTGGAGTTCATTTTCATCTATTTCTTTCCACCTATTTCCGAATACAGTATTTCCTTCTAAATTTGTCCATTTTACAATGATTTGCATAAGTGGTTTTTGGAAAAAACATCAAAAATGCGGAAGATATACTATCAACTTCTCGGTTGGCGTATCTTGTAGGTCCTGATTTTTCGAGTAAAATATTTTGCTGTCCTAATCGTCCTTGGGGCAGTTTGACTGGAGCTGCATACCAAACTTGTTTATTTTTTGAAACAAAAGTTTGTCCGTTAGTATTTGCTTGATCATCAGAATATTCATCTTCATTATTGGCATCAGAATCACCAGAGCTGCGGTCTATTTCTGAATTGTCTTCGTTACCTGGCCCTGAATTGTCTTCAACATCTGACTCTGAATTCCCTTTATTGTCTGTCAAAACTTCGATTACATCGATTTCTCCATCGTCATCAGATAGAATGTATTCACTATCGTCACTGTTATATTCTATGTCGCTCATTTCGTTTATAATTGCCTTCAATTCTTCAGGCTTCAAAGGTCGCCGGTAATCATCCATTTTGTTTATATTCTAGATACTACGAATAACGACTATCAACTAAAGAAACTAAACTAAAAACGTAAACTTACCTAATGCAACAACAACTGGTAGTAAACTCATCAAAATTAGCACATTCACAATTCTTTTTACACGAACAGTGCACACTAACAACCCTCACAATAGCTAAAAGCTTACTGAACAACTTAGGAGTTAATTCGGGGAAGCCACTGCTTTTGTATAGTATACATATGCCCGGAAATCCCCTAATTCTACAAAACGCATATCTGGGAAGTCTCCGACTCAGTACGGCTTACGCGAGAAGTCCCTAATGCTGTTCACTTATTAAAAACTGCCATGGGTCCAATGGACCCAAACGGTAGTTCCCGATAGAAATTTTATAGTAAAATACATAATAGCTATAAAAATTAAACTTGATAAAATAATGATAAAACACATCATAAGCGACAAAGTCATGTAATTACAAAGTCCTAAATCTGTAACTCTCTAAATAATCCCAAAACCAAATCATTTTCGGGTCCATTGAACCCATTCGGTAGACAGAGGGTTAAATGGATAATTAGGACAATAGTTGATTAAGTTGTAGGTATTCCGTAGTTTTTTATGTATTTAGCGACTTTAGTGTATGATTTCCCGGGCAAACTATTGATTTTTGAAAGAACCCAGGTCGTTTCGCTTTTGTTTATGAGCGTAATTTATGTCAACCTCACAAGTTTATAGTGAATAGCAACTTTAAAAAACTATTAAAAATGCAGGTATTAAAACAAAATGGGGAGATGTTGGTCACTTCGAAACCACTCTAGGTCGGTTTTATTTTCAAATTAATAATGTAGAAATTATGTCGGTTTGAGGTTTGAAATTTTAACAATTCAGAAGTCACTTGTGTTAAAAGTGAAATATAACTGAAATTAAGCCCTGTTTGTACTAGTGTGTAAAAAAATTAAATGTTTGTGGGTCAATTAAACATGTTCGAAGAGCATTACTATATTAATTTCAAGAATTTGTGAATGTGCGTGTGTGTAGGTGCAAGACAACGGAAGCTAATTACTTGGCATGAATTGTAATCGAGATTTGGTGGTTTCTGAACATCGTGAAAGTGGTACCAGCAGCAGATAGATGATCAATAGCAACTTAGATCACGATTATCTGCCATATTATCGACCGAGCCAAATTCAGGGCTGAGCGACTGCAGCTACTAGCAACGGCGTGCGTTTGGACGTAAAAAAGATAGGCGAAACAGTTTAATAAGAAATTTATAAGTCAAAGTTAAAATTTTCTAAGATTTTAGCTTAATAAATAAAAATCTTATTGTCGTAAAAAAGCTTATATTTAAACGTTTCGCCAATTATGTTAGCTTCATGAGTAAAAAAGGGGAGAATTTAAGTTGTTGATATTTGAGATTGGTGTAATATATTACGACACGTTAGTTAATAATATTCATTATGATGAATCAGTCAAGGACTATGTCAATCCATAATTAGTATAAAAATTACTTTTTTTAAAAAGAGTCTGTGCTCACTGGAAAACAGCCCTCCATGACATGGTATCGTTTATAATATATTGTTAGTGTTTATATTAACAGATTGCACAATAAACTTTATATACAAGAAAATTATCAGTAGAGAAGGGTTTTGTTAATTATTTTGTAATAATAAAAGTCAAAAAGGGATATTTACGGCAGTATATTGATAACCTTTTAGAATTTCACTCATACGTTTTAGATTCATAACAATGTGTCAGCCAAAGCTAGACAGAATTGATTTCATTCTATGTTATTTGAATTCAGGGTCAGATGAAATCTAAGAACTAATTAGTTTCTTTAAACCATGATGAGAACATATATTTTACGAAATCTATCTATTTTTCCTCTATCAGTATCTTCTTGATACCCTTTCGTTCAATATGGACTATAACGATTAGCATGTTCATTCAAAAAACAAAATGTGGAACATTTTGCAGTGTTTCTAGGTTAGGAAACAGTCGGTTAGCAGATGCAGCACCGAAAATGTATGTTCAAACGTGATAGAGTTGAAAGATCGGTCACATCCCGTTTGAGTCGCACATTTTGCAACGCCAGTGTAAAGTAAATCGTTGCGATAGAAATCAGTGCAGCTGTCACTGGAGGTTACGTGTGAAAGACAAAAGGTCTGGTGTTAACTTTTTGCGTGCGCAAATCCCACAGTTATTCCGTTATTTTGAATTCTTCGGGTTATGGCTGTCACGAGATAGACATGTTTGTAGAGGAGCACTCTGGAGATTAATGCTTGCCGGATGGCGTTGTGATCCCCCGACGCGCTGTCTGGTGGGCTGTAAACACGGCGAAGACGCTTGTCATCTTATCGAAAGTAGAATATGACAGGAAAATATTTCAGTCCCAATGTGACTGCACGGAACCAAAAGCTTTGCTTCTATTCGATTACAAAAAACATTTCTGTATTATTGATGCGTCTGTCTGTTGACGCATCTGAGCTTTCGTGAATGAATGACCCGCTAGCTGCTGAGTTCTGGAGGTGTTATTTCTTATCATTGTCCCTGCTTTTATTAAAACGCACAACCACATTTCCCGCGCAGTCTGCGCTTATAATAATAAAAATATGATAAAAACAGCCCACCATGAAGAAACACCCTTCATTTAATTATGGGTAGTTTTTTGCTACATTTTCTCTAAAAGTCGATTATAATTGTAACTATACTGTAAACTTTTATATTCTACATCCAGGAATTATCAAGAGAAGTTACGAAAGCTACATTCATTCAGACGATAGTAGACAACGAACATAATAAATTTATTATTTATTGACCAGTACTGGAAGCATTTAGCGTTAAAACTATGAGTTAACTCAACAGTCTCCACTAGACTGGATATTTTAAAACTCAAAACCCTGCAGTTCAATCCTAACTGTAAGACCTATTAGTATAATATTAAAAATTCGTAGTGAACCTTAAAGCCCCTTAATCAGATCAAATTTTTAGTAGCTTTGTGTTTTATGACCATAGTAATCGGTGTCTAACGTACTTGCTATTTCATAATACCGGGTGTCTTAAAATGAATTACATCTAGTATGCTTTGAATTTCCAATCTAAAATTTTACTTGAAATTGGCAAGACTGTAAGTCTATGTCAAATTCAAGGTTAGTAGGTTAGGTTTTGCGCCAGTCTGTGTCAAAAGTGACGCAAAACCTAACCTACTAACCTTGAATTTGACAGAGACTTACAGTCTTGCCAAGTTCAAGAAAAATTATTGATTGCATTATGGGAAATTCAAAGCATACTAGATGTAATTCATTTTAAGACACCCGGTATTATGTATGTGCCTACTAATAAACAAAATTAGTTTTAGTCTTAGAAATCATACATATTATGTTAAAGTGTTAGGCATAAAGTGAATTATGGTAAGTATAATTAACTTGCGATAAGTATTACTACAAAGAAAATTCAAATTGTATAAATTTTAACGTTAAAAATGGGATGACAGAGCTGGCTCGGTAGTGCGTCGCTTTGTTAGTTGACAGTAAGTATTACCTATATATTATTTAAATACTTGTTAATTCAAATGTCTATCGCATTGATTTAGCTCCTGAATTTATATTCTTAGTTTGTTTACTGCGTTAACATCCATATTTAACTTTGTAATATTGCGTCATCTACCCATTTAACTAAACTACTTTTTTCAGTTATGGATGTCATTTGCATGGTGATAATGGTCAGCACGAAAAAGAAATATTGCTGCATTCCTGGCTGCAAAAAATTGGTACTGTACAGGTCAGTTCGTCAAAGCATTTCATACATTTTTGTACCTCGTTCTTTAGCTTCCGAAGCATTAGAAGTAATCGTTAGGTATTCTTTCAAATATGGTAGAAGCTAATACTGCGCTACCCGGATTCTAAAAATTATGTACTACATCCTATTATTACACAAGTCTAGTCTAGTCTGCTGTGACCTAACTCTAGATGATGTGCTCTGTTAGTTGCAGTTTAAGCAAATAAATAAAAATGTACACAGAACATCAAAAAGATGTTCTAACACAGCGAATTGAAGTTTGTACAAAATATAGTTTCTTAAAAATAGCATTTTTATGGGAGCAGAATATTTAAAATAATTTTTCGTTTGAAGACTTATGTCGGTTTAAAACCCCAGTTTTATTCAGCAAGCTGCAAGATGTATATATTTTTAAAGTCAACCGCCTAACTGAGCATATTCCCACTGGGGTTTGTTACTTGTAATTTATCATTTAAGATGCAGGCAAGAAATGTTTCGGGTAACCTTCAGTTCCTAGGTGTGTATTTGGTTGCATACTCATTTTTAATTTTTGGGATGTTTTTAAAAAACCTTGAATTTTAAGGGGATTATTTTAAATTTTTAAAATAGGTTGTAAGTACGATTTTCAGCAGCCATTTTAGGCCTCTGATTTCTGGTGTGACTGTTTCTGGGTGATGTAGCTGATTTTCCTAGAATTTTGATCCATGGAGATCTGCGATTCCAGAATTTTTATGTAAATCGTCCTTCACCCGCAATAACTTCTGTGTGAGATTTGCTAGAATGGAGCCAGTTATACTGGGATAATAATTTATTTCTGCGAGATCACTTACGTTTGACCACCTTCTAACTTTGGCTTCCTTTTTCTTTTTCGTCTTACTCGTGCCATATTCTGCATGTGCACCTCCCTTCGGCGGTGATGTCGCTTGATAAAATACCTTGAGGACCGACTCCTGCACAGATCTGAGCCTCTCAATTCGTTTGGCTGCTCCCGAAGTTTTGCAACACCGTTTTTCTCCAGTGTGACAGCCTTCCGAAGTTTGGACCACACGACTTTTCCCCAGTGCAATAGTTGGAGAAAAGCTTGTCGTACCTTATGCTGCACATTAGGTTGGACTGCATCACCGAGTACCCCACCCTGTATAGCTGCTCTGACGACGCCGCTGTGCTCTGCTACGCATCACCAGGTAGCTTGTGTACAGCTAGCGATTTAGCCATCTGCTCGCTCAAACTAAAAATATCGTTAGTGCTGCTCTTATGAAATATCAAGTATTCTACCTACGATTTGTCCCGGTGAAACTCTTGGCCAATGGTGCCGAGAAGTTAAGAAATGTGTAACTTATGTTCAGCTTGTGGAATTAGTTATGCGGAATAGTTGGGTTTGTCACTTTATAAGTATTTAATAATTCCTAGATTGGTTACCCTCTTAGCGTTTTGGGTCGCGTTCAGCTCGTGAAACTGAACTCAACGTTGTAATAAAAGATGACGAAGGGCGGCCCTCACCTGTCGGCGAAGGTTGGTAAATATCGGCTTAGGTTGGCTAACTCGTCGTGAGGGTCGAGGTTTTAGCAAAGCTGCATAATAAACTAAGACAGAGAGTGCCAGGTCCTCGACGTAGACGAATACTTGGGTCGGACCTCCCCAAGGTTAGTGATATACAAAGCCAATCAAAATTATAGCAGAACAGATTAGTAACAATATTTATTTACCACTTGGTTCTATAGTGCTTACTGCTCACATGACAAAGTTATAAGAATACACGCCAACAATACACATAAAGAATTCAACAAATATCACAAATACATATAACACAGGTTCGACAAATATCCAATAAATATCACAGGAAGTTTATCAAATCACATGTAAATATCACAAGTGTGGCCTATAAACGAAGGCAGTAGTGCATACACTAAAATCAGCCAAAGGGGCGTTAGATGCTGAGTAACCACGTAGTTGTACTTACTATTCAAATACCAAATCAAGAAACTCAAAAATATAACTATTTACAATACAAACGCAGTCTCCGTGAAGCGGAGATCACGCCTGGCGTAGCATGACTAGATAAACCTGCAACCCAATATGTAAAGATCAAAGTGATTACATCGGCTCTGTGAGGCAGAGGGCGGCCCAAGACGAGACTTGGGGTACGACAGCGCCAGTTTAAAGAAATGCCAACGGTCAACCCCGAGAGTTGGCTTACTAAGTCAAATTTACAGCAACTCAAATTTAGACGGGGCGGTACATGCAGTTTATGAGATCTGACTAGGGGTGCTATGACCTATAAGAAATTCATATCAACTTTCTGTGCTTACTTGCGTTTATTTCTAACCCGAATAAAAACGTTATACTCCCGCGGGCGGGAACGTAGCCGCAGCCCAACTTGACAGATTAAATTGCAAAACGAGATTCTAGGTTAAAATACTACTATGATGTTACGTACAGGTAAAGTGATTACTTAAGCTGCCGAGCAGCAAATTAATGCAATCGAAAATGGTTGCCAAAACAGCGGATAAGTACTCCAATTGATTAAAACCATAGACGACTTTCATGACCACTATGAAGAAAAGTAATTTTAACAGTATCTCGAAAGTGAGCATTTTAAAGTGCTGATCGCGGTACACAAATATTCATTCCTCATGATATGTAACTTGAAGAAAACAGGTTATTACTTTCAGCTGCCAAATTAAGGCAACTCCCAAAAATTCTATTTAATGTTTGGCTCTGCAAGAAAGCCACTGCGCCAAGATTTTGGGGCTTCCAAAAGGTTAAAGCACCTACGACGAGCACCACTGTCCATTGCAGCGTACGACTTTCAGTAAGTGTCAACCGAAGGGGTCGTCACCATGAAAAAGCCCGCCGTCAAATGTCGAGCTACGGATTAGCATTCTTAAATGTTGAACAGGTTAGTGTTTTCTTTTAAAATTGGGAAAAATAAAATCATCATCATTATGCCACGTATCAAAACTGCGTGGCGATCTGAAGCCGTCTCGTCATTGTTTCGACTTATTATGTCCATCGACATCTCGCATCACGTGTGTAGCGAGTTACAACCTGAAACGCGACGAACTTTACATTCCGCGAGCTGCCGGAGTTACATACACAAAATAAAGACGGCGGCCATGAATGCAGTTTAATTTTTGCGTATTATGCAGTTATTTTGGTTTCTTTTTACATGTTTAATTATAAATACAGTACGATGATAGACCGACGAAAGTATCTAACTTTAACGTGCTCAAATACACAACTACTTATTTAATTCAAAAACCAAAAATTGACTGCTAACAACACGCAATTAAAATTTAAAAGAACAAACACATACTTTACCACTATCTACTTCTGTCCATCAAATGCAATATGGCTGATTTGACATTTCGCTGCGGACACGGTATACAATAAACCTCTTATTCGCACACCGGGAACTACAAACCATCGCGAGCCAACTGTTTACCAGCCCTTTCATCATCTGCGTTGAACACAAGTACGTGTAATAGGAGCTTACAGGTTGTCTCGTCGTCTCGTCAGTTCAGTTGGAACAATAAAATATACGAACAAGTCGAAGGAGCGGCTATGGGTTCACCGCTATCACCTGTTATCGCTAATATCTACATGGAGGCTTTTGAAACCAAGGCTCTCGAACAAGTGCAGCTAAAATCGACTTGCTGGTTGAGATATGTAGATGATACCTTTATCATCTGATCACATGGACGTCAGACATTGAATCGGATAACACCTGAATTCTGTACATCCCAACATACAATTCACAATGGAAGTAGAGGAAAATTGCAGTATTCCGTTTCTAGACGTCCTGGTGAAACGTAAATCAGATGGCAGTTTAGGACATGCAATCTATAGAAAGAAAACACACACGGACAGATATCTAAATGCTGACTCACACCATCATCCAATGCAAAAAGCAACAGTTCTCCAGACTTTGGCGACAAGAGCCGTTCGAATCTCAGATGAGGAAAATCTAGAGAAAAAAAAGCTACATCTGTTTGACTCTTTACAAAAGAACGGATACACAACTACCGCCATACGAATAGCACTAGACAAGACTATGACACAGAAGGCTAAAGAAGAATCCCCACCTCTGGAAGGCTTACCATTTCTACCTTACGTTAAAGGCTCGACTGATAAGATAGGAAGTGTCCTGCAATGATGCAACATCAAAACTGTGTTCATGAGCAAGGAAACTTTGGGTAACGGATTCAGATCTGTAAAAGACAAGATTCCAAGTTTAAAAACCGCTGGCGTATATGGCATTCCTTGTTCTTGCGGCTCGAGTTACATTGGACAGACTGGTCGTTCAGTTGATCTAAGACTTCAAGAACATAAAGGTGATTGCAAACACTAACGCATCACAAAATCAGCCGTAGCTGAGCATACGTTTACAAATGGGCACACTATAGAATTTGAGCACCCCAGAGTAATTGCCAGAATACCTCACTACCTCCTGCGAGTGATACGTGAAGCCATAGAAATACAAAAACATCCAAATAATATCAACAGGGAAGATGGCTTTAAGCTTAGTAAAACGTGGACCCCTGTGATACACGCTAAAGCATTACAACCACTGTGCGTCATGCGGCCACGCCCCACGGATTACGTTGCACTCGGACGACCAACCAGCGTTACGCCACTCCGCGCGCCTGGCACGGAGAACTATAAATAGCTCCACGCCGACCTTCGGCTCTTAGTGCGACTTTCACTCTGATGATGCAAGCTGCAAGGTCTTGCGAAACGTTAGTGAATATGGATGCACAAACAGCAAAACGGCCAAATCTGCCTAAGTATCCTCGTTCTCAAGATACTCAAACAACACGAGCCACCAAAGAGCATGGCCATCGAGCGGGTTTTTGCTCGACTTCACAAGGTGCAAGGCACATTAAGCCAGAAAATGCTGGGTGTTCATATACAAATACTACGCGGTATAAGCCGAAATTCCATGTTAAGAAGAATAATTCGAGTAACCACGAAAGCCTCAAACAGTATATATGTCACTTATAGTTATTCTAGTTTTGTTTGTCTGATAAATTTGTGTAGCACGTGGCAAACGCTCGTAGTTTTATACTATCAGTTAGCAACGTTTTGTTCCGAAATCACCATTTATTTAAGGGTGTAAGCTTATTTGCTGTATTGTTTTGTTTGTATGTATTTAACGCCAATATATATTTATGTTACATTGAAGGTGAGCCCATTGGCTTTTAGTTGGGTAGATGCTTGAGCTGAGAAAAAGGTAATAGTTCTTTTGTTGTAAACGGAGCTAACTGGTAACCAAACATCAAACAATTTAGAAAAATTAAACGTAATAAGAAAATTACATTTGTAAACCACATTTCATTCAATTGTGTTCGTAGAGTTATATAAAATGTTATTGGTGGTTCCTTAATTGTGTCTAAAAGTATACGTTGATAAGTATGTCCTTAATTTATTCCACTTTGTCAAAACTTCTATTTTAATATGATTTACAAAAGTCATATGTTAGCATGTTCTAGCTTTCATACGCTTCCCAAAGTTTTCACCGAAGTGGTGGCTCATATTTTGCAAAAGAAAATCTTGACAAGCAGTTTGCAGGGAATTTCATGTTCCCCAAGTGTTCAGCAAAATATAGGCATATTTAAGAACCCGCATCATATTTGAAAGGCGGCTTTAAAAGATTTCTACCCTTTCTGTTAGGTTGTCGAGTATGAATTAACGCTTGACGAATTAAAGAGGCCCTTTGATGTATTGTTGCGAGCAGAAAATCTCGATAACCAGACGTCTGCATTGAACGATAAGGAGGTATGGCACGAGGGTTGCTTTTCATTCAAGACGACAGCATCGGATTATTTTCATCGATTAAATTCAAGATTTAAACTAATGCCGATTTCGGAAATTCTAACTTTTCTAAGTTACTATAGTACAAGTATTAGCTGTACCTGTGGAAAATATGTCTAGGGGTTTAAAGTGTGTTGCGTGGGAAGACTTTCAAAAATTAATGCTAGTTTTTATTTAGTGATAATGCATTTAGTAGGTAAGTCGGTCTAGAATAAATATTCGCTTTAACTTCGGTTACAATTAATAACTTGCCACTATTTTAACCATCCTGTACGGCATCTACACATAATATGTATTATAATACAGCTCACGGGTTCCGTTGAATTCATCCGAATGAATTAATACTGTAATTGCCAGATATTATCATTTTCATAACAATAATAACTATCGGTGATTGATTATCTGTTTATATTGCATTTCGGAACCTCTATCTACTTTATTGCTTCGAAGACTACTAATTTGTGGCTGCGCATGTTTTATACACACGTTTCTAAACCAAACATTGCCTTTCATATTTTCAAAGTTTACTACTCCCGATTATTAATTATAAACGGAGCGATAGTATACATGGAAAGAGAAGAAGATAATGTGTATTATTTCGTATAAATTGTAGTTTTTTATTTATTCATTATTGCTGTTAGAACGTTGTTACACAATTATTATAATCATAAAACGTTTTTATCCAATACTTCTCAATTAACGCCCCATAACTGTAAGGATTTTAGCAATCGCAATATCAATATTAGGCACAAGTGATTTTTTAAATTTCCATAACTCAACTAGTGAGTTTTGGTTTAAGCAATAATATTTAATGTCATCTGTGTTCTGATGTCACCTGACAACCGAAACTGTTAAAGCAAACGGGAACTGTGATTTTAAACAAACATTTTGGTTGCTTCTGAGTTTATTAAGAGGTGTGGATAAAACGTACTGTACGCCTAGTGTTACGAGGTATTACCCGCACGACAAAATAAGAACATACGGCCTACAGCCTTGTGACCCAAACTTTTTCTCTAGTGGGTAACATCCACATAACACTACTTGAATAATAAATAACTATCATCTAGTACCTCATGATTATTTTAACAATTGCAATATTTCAATACCCTCCCTGTACTAAGAAACAAATTTTGCAATTAGTTATTATAAAGGGAAAATTAATCTTTGTTTATTGTTCATACCATCAAGTAGCTCAAGTTGTAGAAAGTGTGAAACCAGCCTTGACCCAAAATTATTATAAAGGTAGGTAAAACATAAAACATTTATTCTTCTCTTAATTACAGGGCAAAAATAAGTATATTTTGTATGTACAATAATATTCAGTCTTCTGGGACTGGTCGACACGATGATCCGAGGTAGGTTGGTTGTCCTCGAGTTCGTAGTAGGCCAAGTATCTACAACTTGAACAAATGTTAGTTTGTTGTCGGTTGACAAACTCGCAATAATTTGTAATAGTTTGTCTTAAGGGGTGAAATTGTAACTAGTGAGTTACCCACTAATAACTGAGTGGTGATGCCAGTGGCTCGAAGAACTACTGACCGCGGAAGACGGTCCCGGAACTTACAAGTATGACAGGTGACGTGAGTGTATAATCGTCCCTCGGTAGAGATACAGACGCGCTGTAAATGCGGTGATCCAGCACACTTCGCTTTTATGGTTCGGGGTCGGTATATGTACGTAGGTAAAAAAGTCGACAAGAATTAACAGTTCGGGGTGCTGGCGTTTCTCTGCCTTTAAGGACCAAAGTCGAGATCGGCCAGTGGAACTATCAGGTCAGCTCTGATGCCAGAGCTATTCAGAAAGGACTGAGAGGAAAGCGATGTATAACTCGAAATTTGTTTTCTCTTGACGAATTTCCTTGCTTTTATACGGTCCGAGAAGCCCTCCTTTTGCGTTACCTTAACGAAGCGGTTTTCGTGAGAGAGGCGCCGAGGTGTCGTTTTCGCTGGTTTCCGAAAATCGGCGCATAACCGTCAATATCTCGCTTTCTTGGTTACCGATGCCCTTCGAAATTTTATAATTTCAGAAATCCGGGCGAGGAAGGAATCTTTACAGCGTTTAATGTTGCTTATGAAATAATTCCTTTCAAAGCAAACGTTATAATATCAATACTACATATAAGTGATCTTTTGATTGCACTCAACTAGCGAGTTTTAGTTTACGCAGTCATGTTTATTGTTATTTATGTTCTGATGTCACCTGGCTACTGAAAAAGTTAAAATGAGCAGGTATCGTAATTTCAAGCAACAATTTCAGTTTTGATGCTTCTTTTGAGTTTATTGAGAGGTGTGGATAAAATGTTGTACTGCACGCTAGTATTACGAAGTATTACCCACACGAGAAAATAAGCCCGTACAACTTTTTCTCTAGTGGGTAAGATCCACATAACATTACTTGTATAGTAAATAACTATTTTTTGCGATCGTGTCAAAAGTGACAGTATTTTACGGTTTCTAGTGTCAAAAGTATCTAAACCGCTTTCAATTCTGGGGTGCGAATTACACCAATGTAGCGTGAAAAAGAAACGTGTAGTAAATCTGTATGTCAACATAAACTGGAATATATAATACAGTGTAACAGAAAAAAAACACCAAACTTAATTTTTAGACTTTTGTTATGATTGTAGAAAATGTGTGTATCTAGCAAGTGCAAAAAGTGTGTCTATGGCACTTTATATGTAGTACAATTTCCATTTCGCTTGCACTTGATATATTAAGAGCTATTTTGTAGTAGCGGTAGTAATAACCAAATCTACAATAATGACAATTACAGTATAACTAAAACGTCAATAAATAGTAGATTATATTATAAGTGAGAGAAATGCATCATTATTTGCGAGTGAGAATTTTGAATCGCGAGTGCCCCAGCACGAGCGATACAATTTCTCACGAGCTTATAATGGCATTTCGCTTACGTGTGATATACGACGTTTTATCTTACAGTAGCAATTCTTGTGTCTAAATAGTTGCGCAGTCAGAATATGTCGCGAAATAAATTTATAATTAGTCGCCTATGATTTGTGATATACGTTTGACAGTACTGAAGTGTATTGGCAGTACTGAAGTGTATTGTAGGTCTATGTCACATTCGAGGTTCGTAGGTTATGTTTTCTTTGTTATTTGACACAGACTGACGCAAAACTTAACCTGAAAATTACGAATTTGACATAGCTTGACAGTGCTACCAACAATGCAGTAGTATAAATAATGAAAACTCACTTGTGAATAAAACTTCATTTTAGTCACTGAAAACAGTTGTATAATGTATGGTAATAGGCGCTACTGTAAGATAAAATAAATTTTAACAATAATGTTACATTTTTATTGGTTAGCCTCTATTAAATTCCAACAATTTTACAATTCTCTAATAAAAGGAAATTTATTTCTAACAGTATAACAAAATCCTTAACGGACGAGTTTATTACTATTCATTAACACTTAGTTACTACTGTCATATTGATTACATTCAGATTTCCTTATCATGGAAAGCCCCACAATTAAATTCATGATAAAAACTATAATTTGTTTCACTTGCACATTGGAAAGAAAGTACAATTGCATAGTAATAGTGTCATAGATAGAATGCTCATTCATCTCATTGGTATGATCACTCATTATTGTTAAAAAATATGAATCAAGGTTTGAAAATTATGAAATGCAGTGATATCTAGTATTATTTATTTTTAAGGTTGCGGCGGTATCTGTACGTATTTACATTATTGAAATTTAAAATTACTAAGTTTATTTACCAAGTGCGTTAATTATAAAAACTCTATAAAAACTCCTAACGAAAATATGTCCACTAATCCAAAGAAACAAATGTTAAAAATAGCGCCTGGATTTTCACTGTCTTCCGAAGATTTAGAAAAAAATCATAAAGAACTTGACAGACCAATAGACCACAGATTTGGATTACAACTAACCAACCATTTGAAGACGGCATCAAAGAGAAAAGTCTTGATTGTGGAAACGCAGAAGTAGAGGATGGATTTAAAGTTAAACAAGGATCATTTGTTCTTGTGCAATTTCAAGGAAAGAAGAAAATTTTATATTATGTAGGGCTTGTTGTGGAGACTGAAGACGATAACTGCATTTTGGTTAAATTCATGAAAAAAGTTGAAAGACCACGCAGAAGTTTTTACTTTTTCAGATGTTGTTATAGCACGAAAACGTCGTTACGACATGAATTTTACATTAAAAATATTCAACCGTCAGTTACCCGATAAAACGACACAAATCTGGTAATTCTCGGATCAGTTGTCCCAATTGCCGACTAAGACTCAGATGGAGAAGGAGAGGTTCTATACGACCATAATTGGGGCAACGACCCGGTAAACGATATAAATATGTTAAATTCCAGACCCTTAGATCGGCAAATCCGCTCATTTAAAGTGAAAATAGTGAAAGGACGTTAATAGTATTTAACATTACAAGCCAGGTAAAACAGGTTTTACTGGCGATAGGATTGGGATGACTGGCGAGCCGTTAGGCGAGCCTGTCATATCCTTGAGCCAGTAAAAATGGTTACCTGGCGTGTATTGTTGAATGTTTTATTTGTTCCTCACTTGTAAATAACTAGAAATTCACCATTTATTCAAAATGTCAAACTGACAAGCAACTAAATTCATCAATATGACACATACTAAGGAAGACAACTCTGGCTTTGCACGCTATCATTTATCTATGAGCACGCTTGTAAAATATAACTGGCTAGCCAGTAAATTTTTTACTGACTAGCCAGTTAAGAAACATTTTCAAGGTGAATACAGTGACTTGATAAATTGATGTTTACAAGTGAGGAACAAATAAAATGTGTTTACAGTGCTCAATTCGAACCCGCATGCAGTATCGGTAAACTTATCTTAAGTGTATTCTTCCAGGTTTCCCCAAAATTCCTCATTTTCCTACAAAAAAAGAACACCACATCTACTACTAAATCTGCATGCAACATGAGGTATATACAATAATAACGCACTACTAATTTAAAATGAAACGTATTGATGGAAAATAAAGTTAGTAATGCTTTAAAATTAATAGTATCGAGACTGTTGGACATAAACTAAATCCACATACGACATTAAAACAGTAATCGTGAAACATACAACAAAAGCTTACATAATTTACTTTAACGTTCCGTTGTGAACAAACCACAAAACTCTAAAAATATCGACATTACCAACTAAAGGTTGTCAGGATCTTAAATTATTTGACTCTTTGGAGTGCTTATTCTGATCCTGCGTGTATATAGGTTTTCCAGTCATATTTCTATGTGTTTTAGTTCGTTAGTTTGTGTGCAAGCAGCTGTAACGGTCACTTTAATCTTCTCGTTCATAATTATTTGCCTTGGTTTATTTGGAATTTTAAAGATTTCGAACACAGCTTTGTTTTGGAAAGTTCGTCGAGCTTGCACCTGAGCTGTCTTGTCGGTTGTAGCGTGTTTTAATCATCAAATTTAAAAAACGACTCTGCGAGAGTGACAAAGAGGTATTCGCTCCATCGCCTTCTTTCCTGTTTTCCGAGCGTGGCGCGAGCTGGTTTTTCGTTGAGTCAATCAGGAGCCAGCTTTGGTCTTGGACGTATTGTCTGTGCAGTTACTGCTAGCAGGTTTTTCGGGAGCGGCTCCGCCGCCCTCCGCGGCCCTTGGGGTCGTCTGGTGGAGGCACGGCTTTTGTTTTGAGTGTGCTGTTACCGCGTGGCGTGGTTTTAGTTTCGCAGAGAGTACGTTTCCATTAATTTGGCCCGTTGCTCTTGTGCTGTTACAGCGAAGTTTGACGTTGTTCGTTTCCATTGCTTTGGCCAGTGTTTTATGTGCTGTTATAGCAGGATTTTGTAGGTTTAGAGTACTTTACGAACCGTCAAGGGTGACAGTTGTAGGTGTTGTTTGGTGCCGCCCTGTTGTTGACTGTTGTTGACCGACGCTCTTGAGTTATCGTGTGCCGTGCCAGCGATTCGCTACCTTACAGTGGGATAAATACAGCGAGAACGTGCCTTGGTCGCCGTCTTCATGCGATCGTCCCATTGGGCCGCATGTTGTGTCTTGCAAGGGGTTCCTTGGTGGGCGCCTTCAGCACTTGCAGCCGTAGCCTTTACGACCTTCTTTGCGCTGCAACGCTGCAAGGCCAGTTCGAAATGGTCCCGAAATTTAGAGCCAGGCGAAGCTAAAAGTTAAGGTAGCGTGTGTATGTTCTGTACTGACCGCTTTATCGTTAACATTGAAAAGTTGCCAACTTATTTACCAAATAAATTGTAGCGCAATATATCAGGCGATGTTAGAGTAGTTGCTTAGATTTAATTAGATGATTGTGACACCAATTTCTTAGTAATCTTGTAACACCAACGTGACGGTTAAGATTCTCGATTATCAGGACACATGGTAAAGTTAAGACGCACTAATTCAATCACTAATCAGGGTGCTAAATAAGTATTTAATTTAAAAATTGTTTATCGTCCCTTAGGCCGTTGCCCGTAGGTAATCTCGTGTAGAACCCTCCCGGCCTATCTTGTTACGGGCTGGGCAGCGGTCCTAGGTGAGTCATAGTCACGATTTAGAGAAAAATCGTCTGCGTTAGCCGTTTAGCTTTTACGTGATTTTTGTATGAGCCGGAGCGGTGTCGTAAAAGTCGTTTTAGACCGTAACAAGGTGCGTCACACTGACATAATTTAAATTTAAGGCAATGGTCGCACTACGGCACACAGATAGAAAATGGCGCAACACTGAACGGATTCAAATTCACTGTAAAATTTAAGAACACCGTACGTAATTTGTAGTTTTCGGGAGCCGTTGCTTGATTGTCCAGCGAAGCCGATGGCCGGATGAAATACCAACTGCTTAATTTATTCGAAAGGGTGCAGGAACAGGGCTTCAAGAACCAAGACGAAGCTGATAATCACCAAGGGGAGCTGACAAGATTCATCCTCTACGGACAAGATCAATGGACGGTGCCATTAACGATGAGCAGCTTTACGACCAGCTAAGCCTTCCTCGACATAGGCCAGCATTACTTGAGACTCCAAGAGAAATCCCCTGAAAGCGTAAGTTTGAGGTCTGCCAAACTCAACATCTACATCAGAAGACTGCATTTAATCCAATTTTCAAAGGAAAACCACTTGTTGACCGTCTTCGAACGGGAAGTCGAATATCGCGAAACTCGAACTGCACAAGAAGGGAGGTCCGAAGTACAGGCTTGCTCTCTTTCTAATGTATATGAAAACGACAGTATTGCACCACTTGATGCAACCACCTTCCGCGCGCAAAGCGATGCAATTCGGCAAACAAGCATATGCCCGCACGAAACGGCAGACGCGGTAGAGCTAAAAAGCTATTAAGAGTGAGACGTCATTCATTCGTTAAGCAAGCATGTCTAAATTTAAATTGCGCAAGATATGATGAAATGAGCCGGAAGACGCCAGTATTTGGAATGAATGAAATTAAATTTTAAAACATAGATAAGCTATTAATTTGAGCCTACTTTGAAATACAGATACGGAAAGGGCTACATTCAAAAACTGTCCTCACAATGTCGAAGACGTGAGCTTGGTCAATGTTTTAGACAAAAAAATCTCCTTCTGTTGATCGAAGAGAGCACCATGTTTTGAAAACAATTTTGATTGACTTTGATATTAACTAGCATAGAGAATATAATCATAGGCTGAATTTTATAACTGTCTTTAACTGCTATTTTAAGTTTGCTGTAGTTTAGGTATTTTCTAGGTTTCTATAAATATGCCTGAAGGAAACGTATTCTGCGATCTCAGGATCATGCATTTTAGGTTTAAGATAAATACCTATTTGTATTTTTCCTGTTTTCTTTTTTATAATTTGTAAGTGCATATAAGATAAATATTTGTATTTTTCGTGTTCCTTAATAAAACTTACCAGAAAACTATTGTTTTTCAATATTTATACATTTTGGATATCCCTGTATCTTTTAAAAACAGAAGGTAAGTATCTAGTGAGCAAAGAGCGCTTCAAACATGAAAACTTTGCCCAACATGTGTTTTGAGTTGCCGGGCAAAGTTGAGACCACACCATTTCAACATTGCCCATCATATATTTTGTAATTTTTTTCTTAACTTGGTTGGTGGAAACACCTTTAATAGTACGAATTATATCTATAGCATACACGTAGACAGAAAAATTGGCCCGCACACGACTTACATGTAACGGTCATTTCTTTAAAATATTGGCAGAAATTTTGTTGAAAGTGGATAAAGTATGGCGCTTTTACGGTACCTTCTCTGTTCTAAGTACGTCAAAATATCGTCAATGGCAGTTGCTAAAAATGTAAAATTATGGTCATATGCATAATTTCAGACACATCAGCATACCTTTATAAAACCGTGTGTCTTGGGTTAAGTACTTTAGTGGCAACACTGTATTATAAAAGTAAGCTTATAATGCTGAATTTTTATATAGGGCCATAATTTTATATTTTTTAGCTTTTCTTCATGATATTTTGACGTATTTAGAACAGAAAAGATACTTTACTTAAAAAAAATATTTTTAACTACCACCCCAGGCTCATAAAAACACATCCATCATTTTGGTAATAAGATTTATACCTCAGAATTTTACGTCGTACACTTTTTGTATGACCGATTAGATACACCCTGTATATTTATATGGCACAATGATGTAAAGCTAAAAAGCAAATATGGAATATCGAAAACGTGACAATATGATTGTGAACATTTGGGACGCCGTAATTGCACATTATAATAACAGTTAATCGTAAAATGTAGTGTACCTGTTGAGTCAGTTATAATAGTAAGTTCTTTAAGAAACTATTCATAATCACCGTTTAGTATTCTGAGTTCCATAATTATTTTCCAGTTGACTAATTTGCTTTAATTAGTTTAATTAATCTTCCTTTGCGTGCAGTACGTTTCATGTTGCCTCAGTTTTGACTTATGCGTCTGATCCTATCTGCAAATTCTTGGAATATTATTAGAGCATGTAATAGTAAAAACTGCGTTCTTGAAATTAAATTGAAAGGGAACCGTGACTCTATCACTTTCAAATTAGATTGTAGCAGGTTATAGATTTTATGTCAAGACGGGTGGCTAAAGAACCACACACTGTAAATTGATATTTTGTACTCGTTGAAAGACGAGTCATTCACTTATTGGGGCAGACGATGGATAATTCACAAATGGAACTTTGAAAATGATCTCGTCGAAGTCTCGTCGCAGACATCAAAGCTAGAAATTGACTTTTTTATCTACATGTTTCTCTTTCCGTTTGGCCTCTCCAGATCCGCCCTTGAATGTCGTCCCTGTTGACACGTCTAGTGGCGTGAAAACGAATTCCGGATTCTCTTTGTCATCCGTTCCTTGATTCTAAACATCCTTTCAATAGCTATTGAGACCCTATTTACGAATACGCAACACAAATGCTTGCTTTAATTTTGGTTTGGGGAGGAAACTACAATGGCGGGATCCGCGACGGCGAAATAAACTTCCTTCGTTTGAAGCGCGCTTGGCTAGAGTAATAAAATAAAAAATTATGAACAGTGAATGCATACGCGAAAATCACGGCTCTGAAAATAAATAAATAAAACGACTTGTCTTTGTGGCTGTGTGCGAATTTCCACTTCGCCCTGCTGATTTTCTGCCTTGCAGCAACAGTTCCACAGGCCATTCCGCTCTTCTGAGGGAATTACAAACTGCAACAATCAGCTGTCAATGGCAGGATTCAATATGCTTCATGTTGGATGTGCAACTCCGAAATTAATCTCACTATATTCAGGGCATTATAGTTTCTAATCCTATGTTTTTAACTAATTTTTTTATTCTTATTGTACAAAAGTTCAGAAAAATAAATATGCCATTCTGTATTAAAAACTGCAATATGAATAGTAATTGCTGTGCAGGAAAGGTGCTCCCTATGAAATGTGGAGATATCAAAGACCTCTTGACATTGAAATGAAGCCGTAATTGCGGAAATCAAAAAGCCAGTGCTAAACCGCGTCAACCAATTTGAATATCGGGAGGATGCACCAGAAACGGAATCCCGTCAAAATAGCCCCGGCCAAATAGTTCGAATGTACACAGGGTGTCCCAGGACTGCCTCCCCATAGAAAACAAGCATATGCCGACAGCAAAAGAGGCTGCAAAAAAGCAAAAATAAATTTTCTACTACCCCAAATAACTAAGTTATAAAGTTTTCAATTGCACCAATCCCAGAAGCTCGGTCCTCAGGTATTACTAAAAATCCGATACGTTGCTAGACAGCAAAGGTAAATACTGAATTCGCAAAAATCAAAGGACCAACTGTAATTTTGATGGTAGACTAGATTTATGGATAGGAGATTTTAATAAAACTGATAATCGCAAAACCTTTGCAACACAAAATTGCGGTCATCCTACCTTGCAGCATCAAGGTACATGTATTACTTTAAATTAAGTACTCCAATCAGCCTCTTCATCTAACCAATCACAAATTACCTGCTCATCAATGTCCTGGGACACCCTTAACTAGTTGTAACAGCCGTTGTTATTGATTGCTCCTTACGTAGCTTCAATGTAGACACCAACAAGCCCCTGGTCCGCAGGAATCAGCTTACTCTACTGCCTTCAAGTTCAACTCAGGTATAGATGCGACTATTCGCCAGTGACTGTACTGCCCTTTATCCAAATTCAACAGAATATTCCTTCCAACAAGAAATTCGATGCATTCAACCTCAAACAAGAAGCTCACTGCAGTCCACGTCAAAATCTAATTCAGGTGCAGATGTGTTTACGTTCAACCATTATTAAATCTAATGCAGATCGTCAAAATCCATCAGGATATTCCCATGCAATGCGCATCCAAATTCCACTTAAGTGTAGAAGTATTCACCTGACGTAACTCCAATGCAGATCCAAATCAAACAGGATGCCCAACAGTGACTATTATGCAATTTACCCAAATCCAACTCAAATTTCAGCAATCAATAAATATTATTTTATTGTTCGTAGCTGTTCAACTTCTCCTCAATTCCTTGCCGGTTAGTCCATTTGTAGCTTCATTTATTTTACAGTTTTTATAAATTCATTTTTTCCACCTCGTTAATTTGACCATTAATGTCCCTTTTTATAAACCAATTAAATGATAAATTTTATTTTACTGAAAGGGTTTTTATTTTTAGGTTTTACTTTTATCGACAATACGTTTACACTTTTGAATCAAAAATTTCGTTAATAACAAAATAAAATTGACAATAGTAATAAGAAATCATCAGTTTTTTTTATATTTACACTCCTGGATTACATTTCATTACAGTATTTATACTAATTTTAAATGACATTCAAATAATTATTTGACCTTCGCCTTTCACCTTCTCAAATTACCTTAGAGTTTATTCTGATTGTTATCTCACATCAATTATGACTTAAACTCTGATATTAACAAACTACTATCTTTGCTAAGTTGAACATTATTTAATCCATATGTTAGAACCTTTCTGTTAAAATATTAATTGCTTTACAGGATTTGTATTCAATCTGTTATTTATTAAATAAATCTCGAATAGTTATGCTGTTCTTTTACTACTTCAATTTTCCTTTTGATGTTTTAATACTTAGGTACTTTGTCATTCCATAATTACTCTAGTTATGATTAGCTTTTACGGACAAACTATCTGTCTTGAGATGCTATCTCAACAATATACATTTTATGAGATAATGCAAAAATTACAATTTTTATGGGTTGTCCACTTTATTTGTTGAGCAGCATTATGTACTGATTGACTGCATTGCTCTGTATGAGTTATATATGTAATGATTGACTACGTTTGACTTTTCTTATACTAATTAAGTTTTAACCAAATTATCTTTTAAGATGGGCTCAAGTAATTCATACACTCTTTCAATGAATTATTAATATTAAATTATTCAATATTTCTAGCTCAGCAGAAAATTATTACTCTCAAAAACAGGTCGGTTCGCGCATTCTAAATATTGTTATTCCATAAAAGTAATTTTGTTTAATGAAAGCTTACTTTAAAATCAAATGACACTTTCGACAGCTGTCAATGTCACTCAAAATTATGAAAGTGGAAAATTAATCCAAAATACATATTTGCTACAATTTGTCATTCAATAAACATGTAAACAGTAAGTACAGTCTCTTAAAATTCCTTCACCTCACTTTTAAAATGCTTTACATTTTTGTTCTGTCAATAAATACGTGCAGTTGTAACTTGTCTAAAGAACTTGATCAGCTTCTTCACTAATCCATATACATACCAACTGCACACCGAAGTTTCTCAAGCTGCAGACTAAAGCCAGTATACATTCAAGTAAGTGTCAGTAACTGTAAACACCCTCTGCAACGTTTCGTTTTCAAATAAGACAATCTGCAGACAATCCAGTAACTACAATCTGTTCTTTACAAATAAGACGTTTAGTTCAACAAGAGCTCGACAAAATCCTCCAGTATGAACTGCAATGTCCTTTCAAATCTTACCAGTTGTTGACAACCCAGTAACACGAATCTCCACAAGGTTCTACTCACAAGATGTTTACTCAATTAATAAGCTTGATGAAGTTCAATACTAGCAAATACAACATTTTCCATCCAATTCACATAATGTAACCAACTACCAATTACTAATTTCAGCATCCAGTTCCATACATCTCTTTATATAGTTTGTAGTATTTTAAATTACTGTCCTCCTACCATACATCTTTTCTTCACTTCTTCATTTTATAATCTTCTTTTACATTAATATTTTCATCTCTTCTTGCACATTTTATATAACATAAATATCTCTTTATACACGAAATATATTAAAAATCATAGTATAAAGGGTTTATTTTAAAATTTTTAGCCGTTCACAAATTCATTACGTTTTTTTATGAAAATTTTATTTCTGTCTAAAAACAACAACATTTATATAGTGATATCCATCATGCATATTTTTAAATGTTCACACCCTATATTAAAAAGTTATTACACTAATTTTAACATACGACATATTGAATTACTCCTTTCAAATAAGTATTTGATACTAATCCTCCACTTTAATTCAGGTAATATTTACATGATATACTAATCCCGTTCTGTTTCTTATTTAAGTATTGTTCAATCGAATTTAAATTCTAAATCCATTATTTTACCAAATATACGTGTTAATAACTCTGATTTTCATTTTAATACTTAAATTCATCTTTATAAATTAATAATGCAATATTTTTAATTAATTTTTTAACCTAATATCAAACTCTTGTAATCTTATTTCCAAATAACGTAATCTTCTTATGGTAAGCATTACAATATATACACTTGGGATATTTTGCCGGGCTATCTTGGTAGAGCCTTTTCTAGGAATGGACTGTTGTCGGAGCAATTTTGACGGGCCTGTTGTATCTGGGGTTGCTTTGACGGGTCACGCCAGGAACAATTGAACATCAGACGAAAAAAATGCAGAAAAATTAAAGGTAGAATATTTATAAAAAGGACCACACCTATCAGCTTAAGCAAGACCGCAGATCGTACCCCAATGTGAAACCACTTTTCGCTCCGCTTAATTGTTTTCTCAACTTACCAAATTATTTTTATTTGCATTGTAATTAGTTTGCATTTCGAATTGTTTAATTTCCTAGTTTCGTTCATTTTGTACCTGTATCAGTTCCTGCTCGCTATCTTTGGAGCGCAGCGCTGGTGTTATCTTTTCTTGCGGCATAAAGCGCATTCTCCTTCGGCGAATCGGCTTAGCTGCTCGCTAATTTACGAGAGACCCACCTTGTGCTTAATTAAGCATTGTGTTTCGAGTGCTGAAAATAAGTCAGGTATGATTGGACTTTCAAGTTTTGTTATTCCCATATTAATTGGCTGCCTTTAGATCTTTTAATGCAGTTATTGGTGACCGGCGTTTTGTCCCAATAATTATTTAAAAGAGAATATTTCGCCACAATTTTTCTTTGCTCCGGCGGTGGGCGATAAATGCAAGCCTCTTTCCACGTCCAGAATCCAGCAGCTAAATCGATAGCATCACGTGCAGATATCCTGTAGATTTTGGAAAATCGCACGTATGGCAACTCATGGCCGACGCCACCTTCCAAGAGTTTGCTTACCGGAGGTTAATGTGGTGGCTTTAATTTAATTTCGACGCCAGTACGCGCATTATTAATGTATTCATGATATCTCGCCTAATACAGGGTGACCCACGGGAGTATTGTCATTTTCTTTAGGATGGTGCGCAGGTATGGGAGGTATCCGGAGAGTGGGGGAGCGATCATTACCTTCCCAAGAAGTTGACATTTCACCTATCTAGTCGCAATGGAGCGGTGTTCGGTTGAAGAACAGATGTTTATTTATGACGCGTACGTTAGAAATGGCGATTCAGTGATAGCAGCTCAACGAGCATTTTGCGGTCGTCCCATGTCGACCGGCATGGTGCTGATTTTTTCCTGTGGGGGTTCTTAAAGAACCGGTTGTATCTTATCAAACCCCATTCAGAGAGAAGTCGAAATGATCACTGAAGATACATTGGAAAGAGTGTGGAGAAGCTTTCTTGAGAGATTGGAAGTTTTCATCAAAGAAGACGAGCGACACCTTCCAGACATAATTTTTGCTACATAACATTAATGGCATATTCTCCTGAACATGTACATTCCTTAAATAAATTTATTTAATGGAAATTGACTTTGTTATGCTTTTTTTAATGGAAAGGTTCCCGTGGGTTACCCGTTATTAGGGTTTCAATAATTTTCTAATTATAATAACAGAATTTGTAATTTAAAATTTATTGTAAAAGGCGCACTCACGCTTTAGGCTATCGGTGACCTAAAATTAAGGTTTTTTAACTGACAGCGATGTGCAATCCTCTCGATTTAATAGACAAGTTTAATTGATCAAAACCCCACAAAGGGGTTCCTTGGAGTTATGCGTGTGGAAACTTTCGTAAAACTTTGGTACACTGTACTGTAATTTAAACAATTTTATACACCATTTACCTGCACTATTTTAATGATTAACACATTTTTACATTTAATAAACCCTATTTAACTGTTGTTGGGTTATTCTTTTCGGGATCACTTTGATTCCTGGCGCCCATATTGTGTTTTGAATCTACTTGCAGGGTGCACAGCTGAGCCAAAATCTACGACCTAAAAAGCGCCGAATATAGCTAGTTGAGCCCACACGGTAAATGTGGTTATCGCAAAAGATCAGTCAATCTGCGTTCTAGTAGCTACCGTTTTATTAACTTAGCTATTTGACGGAGGTTGTCTCTTTTTTGTGACAAATGCGCCAATCGTCTTTGCCTAGGGCACACGAAAAATACTGCACCCGTACTGAGAGATTAATAAAATGTGGCAAAGTTACTAACAAAGCACGTTCTTAGTGTCAACTAGCTCAATAGCAATTAAATATTTCCTATTCTACTTACCTCAATTCATGATTAAGGAAAGCCCCTGTTAAAATAAACCAGAAGTTTACCAGTACATGTGCTAAACTTAAAATGTTAGCTTCAGAAATCTACTCAAATAAGTTAATTTATTTACACACTCATGAGCAACAAACACACATTTCCTGTTACAGAAACAAGGCTAAATAATATTAAATACTAGACCAAGAAGTAGGTAGTTGTTTCTACCTCCCATTTATACTTATAACAATAAATCACGATATGACAAGCTGTAACCAACAATAATTCCCATCTACTCTCAAAATGCTGCTTTTAGCCAGCGTTTATCTGATAAACTCATACAAGTGACAGATCCTTCTATTGGGTAGATGCTCAAGCACAGTGCGCACAGACACATAACATTAAATCACTCGCAGGCAACTGCTTCAAATTTCCCCTTTGTGGTAATAGCCTATTGCGCATAGGCCCGCACGGGTGCTGATGGCTACTCTCAAGTCGCTAATTACAGTATGAATCCACCTGCAGAGATGACTAACGTATGCCAATTGAGCAATACCTGGACTTAGCCTTCACACACTACCATGGAGATCTCTTTGCTGTAGCGCCACCTGGTGATGCGGTCGCTTTTTTCTTGGCTCATTGAACACTAAACCGTCAAACTAGAAGGTCTGCGGAACTTCAAACCTTATTTACATGTAACCGGTTGCTAGGTTCCAGAAAATTTAGAAACTCCGCTTTTGGCTGGCGCTGTATCCAGCTTTAAAACTAGGTTACACGGCGTTCTCTTGTGCTTGTGAACAATGCACACTCGATCAGCACAAACGCTGCTCTCTGTATATGTATATTGATGTGGTATCCATAAAGCTGCTGCCGTCTGCTTTCTCTCAACGGATTTCTCCATTCCTCTTTGTTGTTCCAATCTCCTTCTCCGAGACTTTCCCTATCCATGGCCTCGTCCACCTCATCTCTAAAGGATCTTCTGGGTCGTCCCCTCTTACGTCTTCCTAATGGGCTCCATTCCGTTATCTTTATTATCCATCGTTGGGGTGTTGCCCTCCTAACGTGGCCGTACCATTGCAAGCGTTTTCCTTCGATGTATGTCAGTATGTCCTCCTTTACCGACATCCTTCTCCTTATTTCTTCATTAGGAATCCTATCCCGTCTTTTTTTTCTAGCGCATCGTCTCCAGTACTCCATCTCTGTGGCTATAATTCTGCTCTGATCACTTTTTTTCAGTACCCAATTTTCTGCTCCATATGTCATGATACTTTTAATTATTGCGTTAAAGATCATCTTTTTTGCGTTCTTTGTAATGTGCGTATTCCATAGAATCCCATTTAGTTGCCTAATACATGATCTAGTTTGCCCTATCTTGTTCTTCATGTCTTCTGTGGTTGTCCCTTCTTTGGAGATAGTGAAACTTAGGTACTTAAATCTTTTATTCCCCTTTATTGTGATGTCGTCTGTGACTTCTAGATCTGCGACGTCTTCCGTTCCTGTGGCTAGGTATTCTGTCTTTTTAAAGTTCACTTCTAGCCTGTGTTTTGAGTATTCTTCCGTCAGTTTGCGAATCATGTAGCTTAGGTCTTCTTCATCCTGTGTCACTACTACTTGATCATCCGCAAAAATTAAGGTGAATACATGTTCATTTCTAATTGGAATTCCCATGCCTTCGCACTTTTGTTTCCATGGTGTTAATGTTACTTCAAGGAATATCTTAAATAGTGTAGAAGACGTTGAGCATCCCTGTAATAGCCCTTTGGAGGTTTCAAAGGTTTGTCCGATCTCATTATTTAGTTTAATAGCCACCGTGTTCTCTTGATACAGGCTTTTGGTTGCGATTATCAGTTTGTTTGGGTTGTTGAGTTGTTTCATAGATTTCCAAAGCTTTTCTCTAGGTATTGAATCGTATGCCTTTCTTAAGTCTATGAATGCCAGATGTACTGATCTATTTTTAGCCATTTTCTTTTCGATTAGTTGTTGAACTGTGTAGATGTGATCCATACAGGATCTTCCCGCTGTAAACCCCGCCTGTTCCTCTCCTATTTTGTCCTTAATATGTTCCTCCAATTTTTCTTTAATTAGTTTTCCGTAGAGCCTACCCATTGTAGATATAACGCTGATGCCTCTGTAGTTTTCAGATATTTTTTTATTCCCTTTTTTTAAAGATTGATGTAATATAGGCATTTGTCCATTTCTGTGGCAACTTTTCTCCATTAATGGCTCTCTCAAACATTCTTTGGATCATACGAAGAAGCTTTACGGGTCCATACTTTATAAGCTCCGGAGATATACCTACTGGTCTGGGAGATCTATTGTTTTTCAGTATTTTTACAATATCCTTTATTTCTTTAAAAGTTACCGTAAGTTGTTCTTCTGGGTTTTGTTGATCGGTTTCATTATTATCATTATTATCTTCTGACTTCTGCAACATTGGTCGGTTTTCCGTGAGTAGGCCTTGATAGTATTCTTGCCATTCTTTTTCTGAGATATAATTTATCTGCATCCGTTCTTTGTTATTTGTTCTTAGCGTTTTAATTATTCGCCAGGCTTCCGTATTTCTGGTTCCTCCTATATTTTGCTCTATATTTTGGCATATCTATTCTCAATTTTCATCTTCTCTCTAGCAACCCTTCTTTTGACTTCTCTGTTTTCCCTATACTTTTCAAGATCTTCGGGTTTGTCTGTATTGACCAACTTTTCATATAACTGTTTTTTTTCTATTATGCACCTTTTAGTATCGTCGTTTATATTTTTCAGGTTTTCCTTGTTTCCCTTTTCTTTCTTTCCTCCATCGCTGCTTCTTTTATACTATTTTTTATATGTGTGTACGTTTCTTCTAAGTTATTAAATTGGAATTCGTTTAATTTTTGGTCGAGTCTTCTTTGATATAGATCTTTGATGGATTCATCTTGAAGTAGGTGCAGTTTGAATTTACATTCTCCTATATCTTTTCCCGTTTCTCTTTCATTCATTGTTATTTGTGCTCTTATCCATGGGAAATCTATCTTTGCCACTACGAGTCTGTGATCACTACCACACTTCGCTCCTCGTTTAACTCGGACGTCTTTAATCTTTAGGGTTGTTTCCTTTTTCACGATGAAATAGTTTATGATGGATTTTAATTTTCTTGTGAGTTGTATCCAGGTGTACATATGTATGGTTTTGTGTTTGTAGAATCCATTCGTAATACGGAGATTTTTCAGCTCGCATAGTTCTATTATCATTTCCCCATTTCTATTCTCAGTCTCCTCTCCGAAGCATCCAACGGTACTGTCCTTATCTTTTCTGCCCACTCTCCCGTTTAGATCGCCGGCGATGATTAGTTCTTGATTACTCTTTACCTGTTCTATCTCTTGTTGTAGGGTTTCAATAAACTGTTCTTTTTCGACGATGGGGCTGTCCTCATTCGGTGCATAAACCCCCAGGATCACGATCTGTCTACCATATACTTCCATGTTTAGTTTTAGAAGTCTCTCGTTAATTGGTTCCCAATTTTGTATTGACCTTAGCCATTTTTTTTTTATTAGGATTCCCACGCCTGCTTTTGCTCTTTCTTCTTTCGGGATGCCACTCCAGCAGTGTAGGATTCCATTTATCATTTCTGTTCCTGTTCCTTTCTTTTTTGTCTCGCTTGTTGTTTCTGCCCTCGTTATCAACGTTATTCGTTGATAACGAGGGCAGATTGTCTCTCGAAACGTTCGTTATTAATATTTTCGTTATTTAACATTTTTAATTTGCAGAGTGGCGAAATACCGAAATAAGAATATGAATTGTGTTAACATTGTGATTTGTGAAGTGCATCGGCTATATTTCTCAGTTAAACGCAGTTGGTTTTAATTTTGCCTTTTTTCATTTTTGCCTTTTTTACTTTAATTTTGTCTTTTTAGTGCTATATTAAATCTTTTGTTCTGCCTTTTTGCCTGCCTTTTTCGAGACTTTATTTTGCCTAACTATCCTAGCTTTAGTAATTATAAACATATAACAGCCATCGGCAGTATATTGACAAGCTATTCCAGATACTCTCATGTGAACCAAGTCAAGCCCGTGGTCAATCGGATGCAAGTCAATATATCCCTCTCAAAAGAGTAAATGTGTATAAACTGACACTGTAGCCTGTGTGAACATACGATGTTGAAATATGGTTCACCGACAGCTCTTTGAAAGTGAAGAACGGACGCGCCGTGGTTCGTTAGCAACAAGTCATTACATAATGACTTACGCATTTCCTACGTATTTATATCTATGAACCCGAGAAATGGTTGTGCTATTTAACTATAAGTGTGCCTGCATGTTTTATTCTTTGCTGATAACATAAACCGAGTTTTAGTGATATTAATTTGTAACTGTAGTTATTGCATGTTGTATCAGTGTGTTCTCCAGCTATATTTGGAAATCCTCAATATTTCCTTTATCCAGTACTGTGTCGTCGGCGTATCTGATATTATTCTCTCTTATACCTTTTGCTAGTGTCGATAATCAGTGATTCAGATAATATGGCTTTATGTTGAACAAAAGTGGTGACAAAATGCAGCCACTTCAAAGCCTATCTAAATTATACAGTTCCAGAAAGAAAGAGATCCTTCGATTTCAATATAAATTTGCAAGGGTGTGGAGATCTCTTCATTTAGATTTGGGACCTTTAGAATTTGCCTCAATTTTTACATGTCTTACTCGATTAAAAACGTTTTCTATAAAACATTTAGCATAAATGTTAACTTTGACGTTGCAACAAAACTTGCAAATAGAGCATCTTGGTTTCTCCAGACCCATTCCAAATACATGTTGAGCGTTTGGTATGGTTCTGTGCATTTTATATTAGAGCATGGACGATTTTCAGGAAGAACCTTGGCTCATCAATCTAATATTTCTGTGTTTGTCGTAATAACTAGCGTTCGGATTTTTCGGGAGAGTTGTAAAGGTCAATTTATGCTGAGACATTCTCGCATATTTTCGTATTTCAAAAATCCAGCGTAAACAAGAATTTTTAAATTTTCCAGACGAGGCGAAGCCGAGTCTGTAATAGCAGATGAGTTCGCAAAAACTTTTTAGGGACGTGTAACCAACAATGTTTTTTTGTTATAGCTCCCCAAATTTTTAAATAGCAAATATTCATTCATTCAATATTCATTGTGATCAGAAAAACACCTTCAGAAATAATCCGCAAAAGGTTGCTATGATAACTTTTAAGGACTAGACCGTAAATGTACCATTTTAGGGACTCAAATGGGTCCCTAAAATAGCTATTTTTGGGAGCATATACAACAAAAGCTATTTTCGTTTGTTACGGTATCAAAATGACCTAACGAAACCCACGCAGTGTGAGTATCGCACGACTGGTTAAGTCCGGGAAAAGGTGGCACGCTCGCCTTGAGATTCGTCAAAATAGGCTAAAGGCCGCGGTTGATACGCTCAGGGAGATAAGCGTGGTTCAAACGGTACGTCACTGGGCAAGTGTGGAGTGACATACATAGTGTGAGTCGAAATAAAAGGGCGCCACCAGGTCTGTCTCGGGGTATTCTCGTGCAACCGGACCTGGACGGTTAGACGGGACGAGAAGTACACAGGGTACTACGTCAGTAAGGTACTCGAGAAGCGGTAGAACTCGAATTAAAATTTCAGGAAAAATACTTGAATAACTATTTCGGGCTTCGTCGCCACTGCGGCGGCGTCGCCAGACCTACCTATAACGCTCCAACGCTCAAACTTTGTCGTACATCAATCGTTACACAGAAAACTTATCCTGGAAAGAGCATGCACAGATTCTCCACAATAATAAGGCCCTAGTTCAAATATTCGTCTATTGGTCTGACGTTAACAAAGGGGTAATTTACAAGGCTACCAAGATTACACTATGCCTAAATTTATTGCCCCAGCTGGAGAGGCGCTTTATTTCTAGTACAACATAACAGCAAATGGTCACACATAAATGGTTGCAATATCAATGGCCGAAATAATTGCTGACTATACAACAGGCCATGAGCGGCCTTACTATGAACTCCTAATTCTAACGGGCCTTGATCGGGCAGTACGTAAAACTGAAATTGACGGCGACGGAGCCATCAAGTTCGTGACCCAAGAACAATAATTGGCGGCCAAAGCCCATTAATTTAGTAGCCAGCGCGTTCAGATTTAAACCACACAAATAGCAGGTGCTTATTTACAAAGGAAAGCGGCCCACGTGCATTAAACGAGCGACCACAGTAGGCAATTTTAAGCCTTGTAAACGATGTCTGATCGATTACAAATGAATACGGCCTAAACACATTAAATTAGCAAGCAACGGGTGCCAGATTTGGTCACCTAATTATCGAATAATTAGCTACAAATGAATACGGCCAAAATACAGTAAATTAGCAAGCACTGTGTGCAAGGTTTAGTCATATGAATATCAAGTAAT